>JAQFYM010000191.1:0-101752 GCA_034694785.1 Agrenia bidenticulata | reverse complement strand
CCCTACTGAACCGATGTTACCCATCTTCGAACTCATTAATTATATTGACCCTATACACCCGTGTACAAAATTTCAAGGCAATCGGACATGTTTGAAGAGAGTTATCGTGCGGACAGACGGACGGACGGACGGACGGACACAGTGATCACATAAGCCCTGGCTCGGGCTAAAAAGGTTGTTGCCATGCATTTTTTTCAAAAGTTCAAAAAGTTGTTTATTTCAAAAAATGCTTCATTTGTCGTAACCTTATAAAGGAGGAAAAGGGTTCAGAAATCTTGACAGAGGACGAACGTTGTCAAGGAATCATGAACTTCTGAGGACGAGGAACGCAGAAAACATTGTCAGAATCGTAATTTGAATATAATTATAACCTGGACATTTTGGAGATTGAAGCTGGAGAACAATTTATGGGTTGGAGATTTCAATACTAAAGTTTTTTAGTTAGACGGAATGTTATCATGTCACATGTGCACATATTTACACTTGAGGGCTTCTAATTTTTCTACTTGAATGAAATTTTAGGTTTTGAAACAAAGGAAAAATAGTTCAGGAACTCTGGAGCCTGTGACTTTGTGGAAACACTGGAGGAGTATTGTCTTAATGCCGTAGGAGAAGTATTCTGGATGATATTCATACGCTGATCAACTCTCTGGTAACTTAAGCCGTATCTCAAGGATAAATAAAATGTAATGATTAATGTTATTTGATTTCCTTACCTTCTAACAAAGCCTCTTATTAATCGCAGCTTGTGACGAACTACCATTGACGATTTAAATAATGCCCACCGACTTCCATAAACGTCCCTGGTCGGGAATTCCAATTCCGATCGCTGCTGCGAAAATTATGAAAGATAAATTAGATGAGGCCATGACGCCAGAATGTCCGGTGGCTTCAAAACAGCCGGAGGTGCATCCACTCTTAATACCACATGTAAGATATTCAAAAATGATACAACCACTGATTAAATGCATAGTGTCAGGAATTTATCTAAATATTTGTCATAAGGTTTTGGAAGCTGTCCTAAGGTACCTCCCTCCATGCTCTCGGAAAAACTGCCGTGGAGTATGCAAGGATTGGCATCAAATCGTGACTGATCACATGAGAATTGAGGTTTCTTTAAAGTTATCATCTCCTCTAAGAATAATTATGAGGAATTTTGGAAACGCTTCCGAAAAAGCTCACTTATTCCATGTACAACTTTGGGAATGAATTGGTTCGACCTCTCGAAGAAAGATTTTAAGGAATTTCTGAGAAGATTCGGACCTTATTTGAAAATACTAATCATCAACCAGAAATGTGTTTCAGTCCAGCGCTTGATTGAATTGCTGTTGACACAATCAGTACAAATAGAAACACTGAAAATCGGAGACGGAGTAGGAATTTCCAAAGCGTCATGTCGAAAATGCTTTAAACTCGCTACAAACCCTCAAGAGCTCCGAAGAATTTTAAGAATGTCAGACTGGATTTTCCAAAAAATTATGCACTCAGATCGTTGGAGTTACTCAATTTCTTCAAATCACAACCGATTTATCCAAACTTCTTCATGGACTGTTTTTGCTCGTTCAAAGGTCTCGTGAATTTAAACTTAACCATCCTTGATCTTCAAGGGTCAAGGCTTGATGGCGAACGTCCTAATTTGAACATAGAATACAGACCAGTCATAAATGCAGTTATGAAGTCTGGAATTCTGACAAGTGTTAAGATCCTAACAATGCATCAAGTTGAGTCGGACTTTCTCGTCGAGATATCAAGACACTAAGGGAAATTAAAGAGCTTTAGAGTGGGAGCGTCGACTGGAATCAAAGCATTCCAATGGTACATATTTCTAAGGGATCAAAATGAGATGGAAACACTTCGGATCGACAAGTTTGACGAAATCGGGAAATTCATTCTGCCAGACATGAAATGCTTAAAATCATTAACCATCCAGCAACACCCAACCTTTTCTTTAGAACATGACAACATGACTACAGCACGTCTTTACCTTCATTGGAAAATTTAAGCTATTTGGAAAGCGACTCCATCATAGTTAATAATAATGTCTACCCCCCAAACATACGATCTCTTCAAATGGGCAATACAACTGCCTTTGAAGTCGTCCGTGTCGCAGATCGTTTGCCATATCTCAAAAGATTAGGCATCAAACTAGGAGAACTTGAATATATGCGCTTCGTATGGATGAACTTTCCTAACCTAGAAGACCTCGACCTTTCCCTTAGATTGAATCCGCATGAACTTCCTTATGTTTATCTTCATTATGAGGGTATACAAAGTTTTCAAAAAATTTTATTTCAAGTCCAGCTGAGTGGATACGAGGAAGATGTAATCCTTGATATGAGTACTCAGCAGTGTGGGCAGTCTCATAGGGACTATCCTGAAATTACCAAGCCCTCTATTTTGTGTCTGCAAGGTATTTGGAGAATTTTCCACCTTATCAAAATATCCCTAAGAGCTAATCCAATTGTTTATAATTGCATTTCCCATAAGGTCTGAAGAGATTAAAGATCCATTACTTCTAAGGATATTTACAAAAGTCCCGTAATCAGTTGAGTTCTGTCATTTGTTCAAGCGCAGAATATGTCCCTGTCAATTGTGAGAAGCGTTAATGTAATTTGCCGTTGCTTTTAGGTTCTGATAGACCACTGGACGGCTGCGATGCAATTTGGTACATGTGCCTGACTCAATTAAAGAATTTGAAAGAAGTGGAGCTCGGAAACTTTGCGGTAATAAATTATTGGATTGGACATATAGTTTTAAATACTTATCCTGCAAATGGGAATCATTGTAGATATCTGGGGCTGTTCGTCATCAAATTTGGCTCCATAGTGGAATCAGGGATCTAAAACTAACCAAAGCTGAGGACTTTTAAGTTTCATTTGAACGTTATGGATTATAACATCTTTTTAAACAATAACAATTTATACAGAGTGATAGTGAAATAACTTGGCTGTTCTTTATCATAAAATATCACTATATGAATCTATAAGTCTTCTCATTTTTAGTGATGGATGACATTTATGTATTTCGAATGCTCCGTAATGGCCGCAGTATCCATTGTAACTCACAAGGCCGTTCACAATTCACGTCAGTATCTTTTTCGTAGCAATTCGGACCAAGGTTGTTGAAAAAACCAAGTCAATGTACAGAATTTAATCAGACTTCTAAATAGGATATACTCGGGTCGTTGTCTAAGTAAATTGTGGAGGACGTAATCTGTCCTGTCTAATACCATCCGTTACATTATAAAGTTTAGGAAATCGTATGGAATCACCACATTCCTTCGGGAATCGGATACGAGGCATATTCCAATGATACGATTGAATAGGGTTCTCAACAAATCAGATGGATAATATCGAATGTACATAACCTCATCATCACAAAGTGCTGAGTCTTGTGTCAAGCTCCTAGTTAACTCCCTTCAGTTGGGATTTTAGGATGAGACCCATGGAGCACGTTAAGTGCACAATCATCCCGTATTTATTATGGGTTGTATTCATTCATTAAGTTTTAACCGTACAAATAGAGCATCAGAATAAAAAGGGAATTTAACTCCCAGCTTAAAGTTAGAAAAGGAAGTGAGAATTAATATACTGAACATAGTTGTGGAAATCTAAATGAGGTGGACGTCTATTATCGACATTTAACGAAGGTACTCTGGGAACTGAGTTGCCTCGGGATTTGTCAATAGTTTCCCAATCTCTCGTCCATCATAGGCTGGGATTATTCGTGTCAACACATTAATTAGTACTAGTTAGCTTTCATATGTGTCCCGACGTCGGATAGATAAGGACATGCCCCTTATCAATTTTATTTGCTCTTAAATAAACACTAAACTGTGTCAACTTTTAGTCATCGAACGTGTCAGCCTAGGATCAGTGGCAACGGTCGTGTTAGTTGCAATTCGGAGTAAACAGAGACGTGTAGCTGTGAAGAATTGAAAAGTGCAGTCTGTGTAATGAAGGGACATCAAGTGTGTGGAGGTCCTGCAGGGCCCTCGGCTAGGTTATTATTTGGATATTGTTTAATAGCTCTTCTCATTCTAGCTTTTATTGCACTAGTACGAAAATCCAACCGGGGTGGTGAGTTTGAGGTCTCTGACTTACGAAATAGTCCATCCGTGTGGAAAGGTTCTGAAAAGGAGTCTGTGGGCTCGGGGGGGATTAGTGTGGGTGAACTCGTGGCCGGGATCCCACAAAATGATTCTAGGATATTAAACTACATTAGGGCTAATCATCTCACACCTCCGTCAAAACTTCCGTACAATTTGACGGACGCTAATGGAGATCCGGGGGATGCTATTGGACAAAATTCAGCAGTGAAGCGGATACTCGGGGAATTGGTTAGTCACTTTTTTAATAGTTTTAATAGTTTTAATTCAATGAATTCAACGTGAAGGGGATTCGACGAAAAATAAGGGGCACACTATGCATAATTTACAGAAATCAATAACCCGAGTTTAACGAGGTATTAAATATTGTAAAAAAATCACCCACTTTAATTCATTCGGCAATTCCCGGGAGATTAAATACTACCCGGGTGTTGTCCAAAACACTTTACACTCGTCCCTCGTACTTGTTGTTACTAGTTGTTAATACAGAGAATTAAAATCAAACTATTTTTTCCTTAAACCTGATTATATTATTTTGGTTGTACAGAAGAATGGATTTTTCATCGATGCCGGGGCCCATGACGGAGAATATATTTCAAACACCTTAGGCTTTGAAAGGTTTCACGGATGGACTGGTCTGCTAGTTGAGCCTTCGCCTATCGAACTTCCCAACTTAAGATCGAAGCATCGAAAAGCTTGGATTGCCGACGTTTGCCTATCCCCCGTGACCCTTCCTTCCACCCTCGACTACCTTCACAGAGTAAACTACACAATCGCTAGTAAATTAGGAACTGCAGAGGAGATCGGGGCTTACGGAGATTATTGGAAAGTGTACAAGGTCCCTTGCTTCCCTCTCTTCTCATTGATAAGTGCTCTTGGAATTAAAACGGTGGACTATTTCAGTCTAGATGTCGAGGGGGTTGAGCTAAGCGTTCTTAAAACCATTCCGTTCGATTCTATACTTATCAAGGTAGGATAGCTTGAAAAACTAAGAAATTTTGGGTTTTAAGTGATTAAAATAAATCAAATTTCATTTTCAGGTCTTTACAATCGAGTACAACCTCATCCCCGAGGGAAAGGAAGTGCTAAGAACCTTTATGGAGTCCAAGGGATACATATTCACAGAGGAGGTGTACCACGACTACGTCTTTGTCCATAAATCTGTTAATTATGTCCCACCACAATCAAAATAATAGCCTCAACCGTGTATAAAGTAATCCCTCAATTTTTGTAAGCGTCCCATCCACCAAATTCTATCTCCGTCCAGTGCATGTATTCTAAGGGGCTATGATAAATTGGATTGACTTGTCTCTGCTACGTGTCTCTGAATTTACATGACTTCATTGCCTTGTTCTGATTTATTAAAAAAAATCGGATGGATCAAGAATATGCCGTTCGTGATACGTGATTAGTGACGGGTTGCATAATGCTGAATGCCGATTTGTAATACCTTATTTCTATACCGATAAGCCCATTCATACTTCACGTCAACCCGTCAACCAGTGTATGGAGGCTGAAGAGTTTTAAAGCTAGGGAGTCACGACTAAGTTGGGGTACTACAAGTTTGATTTATATGTGAACTGTGAAGGACCCTTAACTAAAATCAATTCCCTGACAATTGACGTTTACCTCACTCGTAATATTAATTTTTCTAATACTGGAATCAGATATAGGTTGCTCCAGCCAGATTGTAGCTATATTGATACTGTCATTGTGGAGAAGGAAAAAAAAACCCACTTGGAATGTACGTTTTGACCTCAATCTCGATTATATTCAAATTTGTACAACTGAATCATCAACAGATTCTGAACAAGTAAAATCGAACAAGAAAAGTAACGAAGGAATAACGGGCTTCAGTTATATTTGATGACATGACATTGACGTCTGCAACAGATTTTTAAGTGCAAATTCATCTGTCAATAATGTTAGGCACGCATATGTTTCCATTGTTCCGAACCTCATAAGATCTGTCTATGGTTATTTTGAATCCATTAGATTTGCAATTCATATGCACTAGCACATCAATCTCCAACCTTCTGAGTATTCATGTCAGTTGTAGTTGATTCCATGAGGTAATACAAAATCCGTTAAATCTGAAGTCTTTATTTCGAAAAGGGTCAAAATGAAGGGACGTCAGGTGTGTGGGGGACCCACGGGCCCCTCTTTTAAATTAATCTGCCTCTATCTCCTATTAGCTATGTTACTTCTCACTTGTATAGAATTGATTCGAAACACAAATCCGGGTGAGATTCGAAACTCGGATTTTGAAAATAGCCCATCGTTGTGGGAAGCTTTGAAAGATAGAGTATCCTCTGGGGATCCTCAGGGGATCTTTAGTGTGAGTGAACTCGTTGCCGGCATCCCGCAGAATGATTCCAGAATATTAAGCTACATTAGGGCCAATCATCTAATTCCTCCTTCGAAACTTCCTTACAATTTAACCGACTTTACTGGAGACCCGGGTGATGCCATTGGACAAAATGCGGCGGTGAAGAGGATTCTCGGGGATTTGGTATGACTCATATTAATATTCCTCATAGTTTTTATTAAAAACTAGATTGAAGTTGATCAGATTAAATGGTTTAGAGACTTTTAAAAGTTTATAAAATTTCGAGTACGAAATTAAAATCTTCAATAATAAATATAATACCTTCGGTACTTGGTTTAACCCCCTCCCCTCTTTAAAAAATTCAAATCCTACATTCAAACCCTCAAACTTTCTGGCCTGATTTCTTTAACAGAAGAATGGATTTTTCATCGATGCCGGGGCCCATGACGGAGAATATATTTCAAACACCTTAGGCTTTGAAAGGTTTCACGGATGGACTGGTCTGCTAGTTGAGCCTTCGCCTATCGAACTTCCCAACTTAAGATCGAAGCATCGAAAAGCTTGGATTGCCGACGTTTGCCTATCCCCCGTGACCCTTCCTTCCACCCTCGACTACCTTCACAGAGTAAACTACACAATCGCTAGTAAATTAGGAACTGCAGAGGATATCGGGGCTTACGGGGATATTTGGAAAGTGTACAAGGTCCCTTGCTTCCCTCTCTTCTCGTTGATAAGTGCACTCGGGATTAAAACAGTGGACTATTTCAGTCTAGATATCGAGGGGGTCGAGCTAAGCGTTCTCAAAACTATTCCCTTCGACTCGATACTTATCAAGGTAGATATAAGGAGACTTTTTAATTATGTTTGATGGTTTTAATAATGTTCGAGGGATTAACTGTCTTTAAAAATTATTTTCAGGTATTTACGATTGAGTACAACTTGATCCCGGAGGGAAAGGAAGGGCTTAAGACCTTCATGGAGTCTAAGGGATACGTATTTACTGAGGAAGTCTACCACGACTACGTCTTTGTACATAAATCTGTTAATTATACCCCACCGACCCCAACTGCACCAAAATAAAAGCTCTTTAAGTTTTAATCAACTGGAACTATCACGCTTTGATTTTCATATGATTTTATTCATTATGGCATTAAGTCTTACGAAAACTTACCCAGGTCATTGAATATTGAATGGTACCTGGTCCACTTTTCTTGAACATTATCATACACCATATTATTATTATATTCAAAATTCCTTATCCTTATTATCTTTGAACGATACGGATATCGGCCACTTGAGCACAATCACCTCGTGACATTATTATTGGGATCAGTCTGTACTGAACCCTGGAAAATTAAACACAATACTTTAAACTCATTCTCCAGACAGCCCTGGAAATTGTGGAATATTTAAAACAACAGTTTAAAACATCTTGAAAAATGGTTGCGATTTCCCTTGTGACTTTTTTCGTCCTTTTCTTCGTCTCCTCCGATTTCGTTTTAAGCGTTGAGCCTCAAGGAACATTTTTCAATCCTATTCTGGACTACGCAGCCCCAGACCCTTTCATCCATCTTCACACTGATGGCTTCTACTACATGACATATTCAAATACACGAGAGCTTTACCTTTTGAAATCCAAAAAGTTGACGGATTTTCGAAACGCTGAGCGCAAACTGGTCCACTCCCTTCCCTCGGATTATATCGACCTGTGGGCCCCGGAGATACACTCCATTAATGGAGGCCTCTACATTTACTTTGCTATGAACACGATTGTAGATTACCACAAAATGTTTGTCATCAAAGCGCTTTCAGATGACCCTCTGGGCCCTTGGTCCACTGCAACGAGGTAACAAACTCAAAAGACCGAATAAAAAATATGTACCCAACAGGAGCAGTCACCTTAATTTAATATATTTTTCTCTTGTGGTTAAATTAAGATTGCGACCTCAAGGAGATGACCTTTGGGCTAACGATGGCACTGTCCTTCAATATGGGAATGGAGAACTGTACTTTATTTTCTCGGGCTTCCCATCTGGGAACCACGACGTGTCGACTGCACCCCAGTGCCTCTACATTGTCTCAATGTCAGACCCTATGACTCTCTCAAGCTCTGCTGTACTTCTCCGACAACCGTCTCGGGAATGGGAAATGCATGGGACAGTCCCTGGGACAGGTGTTAACGAAGGGCCTCAGGTCGTCATTAATCTTAACAGCAACCGAACATTTGTCATTTTCTCAGCCTCGGGGGTCTGGACTCCAGATTATTGTCTTGGACTCATTGGGATTGACGATTTGAAAGACCCGATGGTCATATCGAATTGGTGGCAGGATGTGGACAGATGTGTGTTCTATAGAAATGACGATCAAAGTGTCTACTGCACTGGACATGCCATGGTGACCTATTCTCCAGGTACAAATATCTATAGGAATAATCGAGTAGGATTTTATATAAACTTGTGTGTTTTACAGACAAGACTGAAGCTTGGTTAGCCTACCACGCTTGGTCTGCTTTAGAGGGTCATTCTGGGGACAATAGGACATCCAGAGTGGAGAAGATTTCCTGGAATGCTGATGGCTCTCCAGAGTTTCCAAGACCATCCGGCTTCACGGTGCCACTACAGACTCCAAGTGGTCAAGAAGATATCTAAGGGTTTTTTTCATCAAAGTGTGTCACGACTCCAAATTTAGAATCACTTGATCATACTTGACATGCTCGTTGTTAGAACTTGAATAAATGGACAGGGGAAATGAAATTCTGTTGCAGCATTTGTTTTAATAGATGCTTATTTCACTCTACAATCTGTACTCGTCCATAAGTTGTAATAATTATCATTGCAGCTAACTTACAGCTACCTATGTGAAGCTATATAGTGTATATATATATATATATATGGATTATCTATGGTACAGTAAGTACATATAGAGTTTAATTATCAATTAATTAAGTTCTCAGCAGATACACAGAGGGTACACTGAATGACATTTTTCCTATATGAGTTGACAACACAGGTTACTTTATACAATGTAATCTTACACAGTATTTTTACATCTTCTGCATAAATCTACTGTCTTGTCCTAACCTATGTAGAGTAATAATTCTGCGTACTCCTAATACTTAGTGAATTGTACGCATATCTTAGTTAAGTTGGTGCAGGGTTTCTCGTCTAGATAAATATAAATAGCCTAAAATCTACTTAATACATAGGTATTTGAACGTAATCAAATGATATGGAGATAGAATGAATTATGCGGTAATTCACGTAATAAAATGTACCGATCGCTCGATACCGTACAATAATACAAAGTGGTCGAATAAAGGCATAATGAAACGCATCGTATCTAGCTATATATATTTATGTAGATATATATATATATGTATGTCTGTTTGTTATGAAGTCTTGTAAATGTCTCAGTGTAAGAGAAGAGTAGTTTTTAGTCGAATAATGATAAGAGATCATCGGAAGCGGAGTTTCCGAGGGGGGTTGTGGAGTTCACGTTCGAGTTGTTACTCTCACCGCTGCTCGGTGGGGTGGCCAATCCATCCAATCCACTTGGCTCCAGGTAGGAAAGAAGTTCCATCGGGTCCACTCCCGAATCTGGCAGAAGCTGTAATAAATATTCACATATTTAGATTTCATTCTTTATAAGAGTCATTAGAAGAATTAATTAGCTCTCAGCTTTTATTTATGGTAGCTTACGTTCAGAGACTCATTTCCGGAACCTTCCCCATTTATCACAGCTTCAGGGTCAAAGTTGAGGTCAGACGGGAGGCCCGAGTCCGAGGTGGTCGTATCAGGAATGGCTGTAGTGCTCCCAGAGCAGTGGCCTTCATTTGCATTTGAACTATTATTACTGGAACTACAATGGGTTCCCACGCTCGGTGGACCCTGTTGTTGGCCAGGTGTATGAGGAGTATGCGGTGTGTGGGGACCCGTCTGGGGAGTATGGGGCTGATTATGAGAATGCTGATTCGAACCCTCCCGAATCGGCGGGGCAGGCATATGAGTTCCACCTCCGATTTGTTCATTTATGGCTTTCTCTATGGAACTTAAAGGATCAAGGGAGTTCACGGAGTCGGCTAGTTGACTAAGTGGTCCGCCGAGTAAGTCTGAGCCTCCAAAGTCATAGGAACTGGAACGATTGAGGTTAGGGTTGGATGAGGAACTGCTGGCTGGGTTTCCGCCGTACCCTTGCATATAAGATCCAGAGGCAATACTGTTCATATCAGGGGCAAATGGACTCATGACCATTCCAGAGGAGTCCCATGCCCCTCCTGAGGGCAGAGGTAGGTTGCCGGGACTCATAGCTTTAATCTTTTTGGCACCGCAGGGGTCTGACTCGTCAGGCTCCATCTAAAACCAAACCAAACGTTATCATACACCACCCAGCTCAAATCATACCTCCATCATCCGATTAAAAATATTCTCAAACAAACCTTAAAACCAGGAACATGTTTATTAGGTCTCCAATTAGCTGCAGCGTCAATCGTAACTTCCTCAACATCGCTGGACGTCAAAGCATTGAGGATGCTCCAGATATACTGATCCACTTCAAGCCCTTCCAACTGCGCCGGTTTGCTACGAGTAAGGTAAACAAATATTAACGATCACAATAAGCCCAAATGTCAAAGGCCATCCTCCCGAGTAAAACCTCATCCAACTCACTTGCACACAGGACATCGCCACGCACCCCGCTCGCAATTCATCTGCAAATACGACTCGAGATCAAAGCACTGAACGTGCTTGCAGTCATGACCCCTCGCTGGCAATGTGATCCTCTTGTATGTTATGGGACACTTGAGCGACACCTGAAAAACCCAAAAAAACACATCCTTTTAGAACATACAAACACAGAGAAAGCCGTTGTGGACCAACTTGGCCCATAATCATAAACATGGAAACCCCTTCGTCTCCTTAATCTCCAACAAAAAAAGCCCACACACACCGACGAAATCTACTCTCCCCAATATACACCATAGCCAAATCCATAGATAAAGGTACGAGATCTCTCATCCCACATCTCCAGTCTACTCTAAGCCTATAAAACGGTGAGGAAAGGGTTGGAAACTCCCAGAGAGAAGAAAATACCTACATTTCCGTCTCCAAAGGGCTTGTAAAGAAAAAGTGGTCGGAGAGAGAGAGACGAGCATCAGTTCTAGTCCATCTCCCCACTTCGTCCCTTCCAAAAACTGAGAGAAGATTCAAGGAGAGGAAAAAGGCTCAGAAGTGCCTCGTGGCGAGGTGAATGTATCTTTTGACATGGCCTATAGTTGATCTTAGCCAACTCTCTCTCCATTTAGTAGTAGCATTAGGATGAGGACTATGAAGACTATAGCTTCTTAGTAAAAAATACATCTCCCTCCACCACTACAGACTCTCTATGCTGAGTCTATACACACACACTCGGTCTACACAGACAGTGTGTATCTGTGAGAGAGGGAAAGTTTATGTGGCTTTAGTTGGCTGCTGTTGGGAAAGAAATGGATGCTCTCACCAGAGCTCCCTCTCAATCCTTTCTCTGGTTGTATACACAAGGTAGAGAGTCTTATACCAAGTCCTTCCAACTCCTCTCACCATCTACTAATACAGGAGAGACAAGTTAGACGGAGGAATGGCTCGGAATATATTATCTCTAAAGGTATCTCATATACCAGAGAGAGTGAGATCAATGAAATGGATGCAGGATGTTCTATTATATTACAGTCATCTTGTGTGTGCCTTGCTTACTCATATAGCTGAAAGAGACGGGCCACCACTACCTTTCCAAATCCATTTCTACTCCCTTAAGAGTCTATACCCATATTTGGATTCCTCTAAGCCTCTCCAGAGAGAGAGAAAGTTAATGGTCATAGCTGTGAATGGTATTGGTCCATATACACAAGACATGATCTATAGCTAAGACTACCTTGAGACCTCCTAGCCTGACTCTCTCTCTCTGCCATATAATAGAACCCGTTTCTCGGTGAAGTCTCCAGTTTGAATACAAATATGTGCCAGGGAGGAGAGAGGCCTGGAGGACGGTAGTTTGGCTAGTGGTGGTTCATATGCATCTGTGTGTATACACAAAAGACTCTCTCCTGGAGAGAGCATAGGGGAGAATTAGAGATAGTAATACTATAGAGTAGTGGTGGTCGTACTACTGCCATTACAACTGCCACTACTCCTCCTCCCGATATGACTACTAGAGACTACTAGAGACTACTAGAGACTACTAGAGAGAGAGAGAGACTGAGGAGAGGATATGGAATGGTTTGAAATCCCTTGGAGAAAGTAATGGAGAGAACAAGGAGAAATCGATTTGGTGGAAAGAGCCCAGATGCTCCATCCGAGGAAAGCAGAATTCCCATCAGACTTTCCCTACTTATTATATCTATCTCTTCTCGGCATCTCTCTAACTCTGTAGAGGAGGAACAAGTAGAGAGTGCCCCCACTGCCATCCCACTAAGCTATACATCTACTATACCCTTGGCTTCCTCCTATGAAACGTGGAGCATGGACTTTTCTTTCGTACTCCAGCTCTCTCTCGACAACAGTTCCAGTTCACCGAGGAACTTCTCTCTCTCCGATTTCCTCTCATCCCAATTCCCCGAAATCCTATCTCTCTCCTTCCATATAATAGCTAGGTATATGAGGGGGATGCCTATTATCATATTATAGTTGGGGAAAACGTTGATACTCTCTTAGCCAGAGCCTCCGCCACTCCCACCGAGTACAATATGGACAGACTGGGACTTGGGACTTTCTTCCTTGCCTTTCCAGAGCAGAGGAGGAACGAGAAGAAGAAAGTCGCCTAACTTCTTACTTACTTTTGGACTCAGTCTCCTTTCCCTAGTCCAAGTGAACCGTTGCTCTCTTTTGAGGAGGGAGTTTTGGAAGATAGGATTTTGGCAGTGGTGGTGGTCTGTAGGTAGCTATATGATGATCTAGGTACACTGTGTTTTATGGATATATATTCTTGCCTAATCCTAGCAAGATGCTTTCTTCCTTTTCTCCGACCCATCAAATACTTGTGTTGTTTTGTAAGTCGTATTGTAACTCGTGTTGCAGGCCGGGTGAGGATATTGACATTTCTATAGTCTCAACCTGCCCCTCTCTCTTTTAATGTTCTAATAATAATAATAGTTTGGTAGGACATGTTAAGATTGGCTTGACGAGTCACATCTTGAGTGTCAACCCTGAAGAGATGGTATTATGTAAATTCACACATGTATTTATGCTCTACTCTCTGGCTCTGCTCATGTGAACTCATGTAGGTGGATGTAGACTAGCACTTGAGCCCTTTCTCGCAGCCACTAGGGTTATGTGGAATACGTGGATGGTCAATCCCATTTCCTTACGTCAATTCCCTTGAAGCCACAAAAAAAGGACTTCATTTGTTGGCCTTATTCTCATCCCCAGCTCCTCAATATATCCAAATAGTAATCTAAATCCTACACAAAGCTCCTGTCTACCTAAAACTACATAAATATATTCTAAGGTCTCTCAGCCCACCTTTCTCTCCAATGTTTTTGTACTCCATCCATATACACCTACCCAAACTTCCCTACCACTTCCCATACAAACATATAAATTTATATACATAGATACATATAAATGTGCTGGTCCTGGTTGATACTGCATTCCTATCTCGCCCATCAACATCCACACTGAGAGCATCAAGCCCGAACCAACATGAACAATCAACATGGGCCAAAAGTCTTTAAATATTTATCCCATCCCACTCAACTTCCTCTCCCAAGTCTGTCAGTCAGACTAGAGTGGAGGAGCAGTAGTGTGTGCTAGTACATACTAGTGTCCCACTTATCTTACTTACTACTTTCCTACTTAACTTTCTCTCTTACTTTCTCCCTCCCCTCAATGCTAACTTAACCCTTTATCTCCAAAGAGAGGCAGAGGGAGAGAGTTACATTCCTCAGGTCTGTGAACTGACCTAAATATGCCAGACAGGAACACATCTACACACACATACATAGCAGGGGTGGTTTCAATTACAGCCAGGGACAACTTCCACTTTAGACTCTTCTTAATGATATGCATTACTATTATCTCTACTAATGAATCTTTTAGAGCCCTGCCCACCACCCTTTCGGGGACTATTCCAGGGCACCTTATCAAAATACCCGGGGGGAGATGATAACAAGTCTTGCTGATCATCCTAGTGCAGTATATAACTCTCTCTCTCTCGCTCTCTCTCAGTTGCAATGTGCCTGGGGAAGATTAAGGGGACATGGCTGGTGGGTCACAGTCTTGAAGATTTGACGATTGAAGGAGCAGTGAGCTGTTGAGCGTTTGGAATATAATAGCAAGGCTTCCAGCTCTTGCTCTATGTATCCATGAGATAATGTAATTTTGGGTGCTTGGAGAGATGCATAGTGTTTTGGAAGGCGGAAACGTACATGTTTGAAGGGAAAGCAGGAGAGGGAAAGAGGCTGGAGAAGGAGGTTAATACTTTTGTGCTTATGTTGTTATGTGTGAGTGCGTTATAGCCTACCTTGATGGCAGTTTGCTCTACGCCGTCTCCATCCGAGTTGTTCCCCAAACTGTTTAGACTGCTGGCACTGCTATTGAAATTCCGCTTGATCTTCGTCACACAATGCTCAGCTGGAAGGAGTCTCTTTCGAAGGAGCCCTTGTAATACGGATCGCACGCTCGGTCGATGAACCAATTGCAGCACAAAGAGATGAGACTGGAAATTCAGGGAGAAAGTTATTATCAATTAAATTCATGACATTTATGGTGAGGGACGGCTGTGGTATGGGGTCTTTGAAATAATGGATATGTGTCAGAAGGTCAGAAGGGGGGATTGAACTGGTTTAAGAAAGGCCCTGACCGGACGTAAACTAATTTCTATGGAGTGGGTAACTGCTAGAGGGTGGGAATTAAGAGCTTAAGGGAGATTTAGGGACTTACACAACAACAAGCAGTGACGGTGATTTGTAAAGTGTTCCGTCCGGGGAGACTTATGTCTTTTAGGTACAAGGGCTTATGAGATGCTTTATTCTCCCCCCGGTCAATTGTGAGGGGGATGGCGTTGACGGAGACTTGGACACTCGCAGGCCAATTCGTGTTCATTTGACGGTCTTCATGGTGAAAACATTTTAGCTGTAACTCCAAGTCCGACCTGGCAAGGTAAACAATTCATCAGATTTAGTACAAAGGGATATTTAAATTTCTAATAAAGTTTGAACTCCACGTACCTCCACATAAGAGTTTGATGAACGGTAGGTTTAAGGTGGAAGACATGATTGCTCACTGCGAGATTATGTTCTAGTCTAAAAGGGGCGAGGATTGTCCCGTCCCTTACGGGGAACGTGAGTCTTAATTCGTCATCTGAAATTGCAAAAATATATCACTTTACAAATCATTCAAATCCTTTCTACCTTCTAATTACTAGACATAGTAGATGCTAAAATGCGCATCATCTACAGCAGAGGCTTTATATTTGAAATAGAATACTTTGCATCCTTCCACATTTTCAACCTCCTCCCACCTTTTCCGCATAGCTATTGGGTTTCACCGCCGTCCACAGATCATCTTATGTCTGCAATGTCAAATGTGACAAGTGACGAGGATGGAGAGGTCAACGGATCTCATATCAAAAGAACAGAGTCGGTGGCCGGGTTGGATTCACAAGTGTGAGAATAGGAAACGCTTTCCAGTTAAAGAACCTGATCGTCTTAAGTGTAGAGGAGCATGCAGTTTGGTTCGTTCTACTTGCTTTGTTACAGGACAAATTGGGACAGATTTAATTTTACTTTTTTATGCAGTTTCGAAAATTGTGCCGTCTCTCTTAAAGGGACTTGCAAGATTGACAAGGAATGGATTTAGGGTATGTGATAAGTAGTTAATTTATAACTTTTCAAAAACATCTTCAAGGGACGAGAAAAAGTTCCAGAGATACATGAAAGACTGTAACAGTGGCATGTACGTCTGAAAAGGGAATAGGAGAGACTAGTAGTGGAGAATTATTGCAGGCCGCTGAGCCATAAGAGCAAGCACTAAGACTCCAATTACCATCTTAGAGGAAAGTAGACCACAACTGGGACGAAGCGAAATGATGGAGGAAGCAAACAAGTCTAATCGATCGGATCTAAAAGTCCGGCTTCCAGAGAGTTGCTAAGTGCCAAGTAGTAGGACACTGTACTCTGTAGGAGGGGAAAAATCCCGAACAAGTCACACTACCAAGAAAGGACAAGGGGGCAAGGGTGACGGAGACTTGATAGTAAGAAATAGGAGATGCTTCTCTCAGGCTATGTTGTTCTGTTCTGGCTCATTCACTACCCTGGGAATAAATACATAAGAAGAGAGAGATCTAAAAAGAACTTACTAGGATTAGATATCACAGGCTTAACGTCCCCGTTGGGACTCATATATGGAGGAATAGAGGATGCCGGTGTTAATGGCGGTGTTGGATTTCCAGGGATGGGGCTGTGCTGATACGAGTGCATAGGTCGGCCGCTACCGCCACCCCCACCACTCCCTCCATTATTAAGTCCCCCGCTGGAAACTCCACTACCGGACCCAGGAACGGAGTTTGAGGTCGATGAGTTGTCGCTGACAAAGTTTGAGGGTGGGATTGGACCCCCTGCGCCAAGCGTTGAAGGATTCGGTGGATAAGAATGACTTGATTGTTGCTGGGATTGTTGCTGCTGCTGCTGCTGAGGGTTAGATTGTTGATGATGGGGATGATGAGGGTTGCAATGAGATTGTTGGTGCATACTACTCAAACCTGGGAAGGAACTACTCATACCGGCAGAGGGGTTGTTGTGGTTGAGGTTATGATTCGAACTACTATTACTGGCCATTGAATTAGCGTTCGAGGGGATGGGGCCGTTGGACATGGGGTGATTCATCGTGCCCATTACTTGGTGTTGTTGTTGAGGGTGGGGGTGGTTGTGATTAAGTGGCACTTGATTCATCATACTAGGGTTCATACTTCCCATGCTTGGGTTCATGTTACTCATGTTAGGGTTCATACTGCTCATATTAGGGTTCATACTACCCATACTATTAGGGTTCATCACGCCGCCCATGTTCATACTGGAATTTGTTGGATTGGGGCACCCCCCACTGCTCATGGGGTGGTTCATCATGTTAGGTGCCATGCTCGCTGGGTTATAATACTGTCCGTTGCTGCCCATCTGGTACTGTCCGGGACCAGGATGACGCATGGGTCCTCCTGTGGGCCCTGGACGCATCCCGTTACCCCCATAACCCATAGCCATACCCCCATTAGGTCCTCCGTAAGATCCTGGGTAGCCTGGTCGAGGTCCTCCCGATCCATACTGACCAGGATTTCCATACTGTCAAGCAAAGAACATAAATCAATGAATTCCCACCCACATTAACATACAAATGACTTTTGATATAATGAATACTTGGAATAGTTAATGTAAACTTACAGGAGTACAGGTGCCACCATTATAACTAGCTGCCATTTGTCCATTAGGTGTCATACCGGGTCCCATGGACATAGGACCAGGTCCAGAGGGAGGTCCTGGGTAACCTGACTGAGGATTCTGGTGAGATTGACTTTGTTGAGACCTTTTATGACTCATGTGAGATGCTGGGTTGGGATATGGAGCATTCCTTGTCGTCCCCCTTCCATAACCGGTGGGGGTCTGTTGTAAACTCTAAGAATGACAGGATTTAATTAAAGTATCAATTCGTAATTAATTAATTAATTAAACTTATCATGAAAACCTACCTGAACTGGAACGCCCATTTTAGAGGAATTCATACTGTTCATCATTCCAATATTCATTCCATTGCTCATCATCCCCATTCGTTGGCTTGCGTTGTACTGCTGCTGCTGCTGCTGTTGATGCTGTTGTTGTTGCTGCTGTTGTTGTTGTTGTTGTTGTTGTTGCTGCTGCTGCTGCTGTTGCTGCTGCTGCTGCATTCCATACTGATTTGGCATCGAGTTCATCTGTACAAAAAATACCAAAGAATATGAAAACAGCTATTCACCATCAAAGACATATATTTATAGACAAGGGTATAAATAAAAGATGCTATCAAGAGACAAGAATAAAATTAACTCAACTATTAGGACGCGACAAAAAGAGACAAAAGGAATTTCTATTCTTAACTTCACTACCTACTATAACTTATGACTTTCTTGGTGATGATGATGATGACGAAATATGGCCACTCTGCACACTGTGTGTCACATCTTTATAAACACACATGTTCACGATGACAGGTAGGTTTGACAAGGTGGAGAACTTTATTGTACCTCTCTCAAAGATTGAGATAAATATGAAAGTATGAACTGAGGGTGAAAGCAGCTCGAGGGTGTGGATACAATTTCATATTTTTCATGTCTCTCCAGAAAAGGGATAGAAAATGCAGTGCCACCACTGCCACCACCCTTGTTTATCTGTCAGCATTGTGCTGTACACAAGAGAGAGGGATACATAGATTTATTGCCATTAAGATCTCAGTATTTAGTTCAGAAGATGATGACAGAGAGCTAGAAGCTTCAAAGGTATGAAAGCATGAGCCCGTGAGGGTTACGTTACGTTCAGCTATGTCAGTGGCAACAGGGAACATTAGCAGACAACAAGAGCCCATTCATCATCATCATCATCATTTAGTCGTGTTTAAAATTTTAAAATACTCAATGTTCATCATTCATCTCTTTGCGTCTTACTAATCTCCTCAAGCCCAGTCTACTACACAGTACTACACAGTACTACACAGTATGAGTGTTCATAGTCAATTAGACTTGTGACAGACAGGTTGTATTTCACTTAATTAAGACTTGATACGATAATTTATAATATATTGAATTAAAACCCGAGGGAATCTCATACCTGAACATGTCCATACTGACTCATCTCCTGTCGCTCCTGCTGAAGCGCCACGGCCGTCGCGGTCGCGGTGGCTGTAGCCGTCGCAGCGACCATCGCCGCCTGACTCAGAGCATTGGGATTTGCATAGTTTTGATGATGCTGCTGCTGATGGTGTTGATGGTGATGGTCTCCGGTTGATCCGACGCCGAGTCCACTAATACTACCACTCACACCACCACCACCACCGCCAGGTCCTCCTCCGTTAGGCCCGAATCTTTAAAAGGTCACAAAAGGAGAGTCAATTATATTTTTAGTTCACACGATCCGGTGACAAGTTTGCGAGAGGGGGCACAGGGACGACGAAATCGGATGACAACGACATGGCACGACTCACTACACAGTAGTACACAGTAGCCTAGTACAGAGAATATGTTTGGATCACCACTCACCACATGGACATATGGGGAGGGATATATTTATTTTAATTCCCAAACTGTTGAGAGAGTCGAGTATGATTAGCCTTCTTCAAATAGGCGAACAATGTCTTGACGTTAGATTGCAAAGTGGATGTTATGCTGTTGTGATCAGCGAGGCTTATCCTCGCCCGATTTACCATCCCTTAGAGGCAGAGAGATGTGATGGGAGATTTCTCCTAGATTCAACACATCTTAAACTATTTTAACAAACAAGTTATATGTCTCTCCTCCTGTTTCAACCTCATCACGACGACGGTGGGACCAACAAACGAAATCCACCAACATATTTTTCTATCATCCTGATATCCCACATTTACAAAAGGGTTATCTCTCCATCTTAAAGATCCTATGGATGCTTAACTATAGCTTTTGCCCGGTGTCAAACGCCCAGAAATACTTATGAGAAACAAGGGAGCGACTCCTCTCCTCATTTGCATTTCTGTAGCCAAGTACAGGGATTTTTTTTCTCTCATCTTCACTTAGATTTCATTTAAGATGCTTTATTTCCTTCCCTATCTCTCTATCATCGTATCATGAAGATATGGTGATGATCAGCTCTGGTTGAAAAGGCAAGAGACTTTCAAACTCCATCCGTCCTCATTTCCCTCCCTAGCTCAAGTCTAATTTCTAAATTCTAACTCGAAGGTTGTGTGTGTGTGTCCTGTCGGCCGTTGCTACTATCATGTATATAAAAATGTATTCACAATGTAATTTTTTTTAAGGAAAAGCTACGGTAGAGAGAAGTGATACGGTATCTGTGCGTGGGGGTAGGTACGGAAGGGATAAATGAAATAAATGGATGGGTGCCAGTGTGGGATGCAAGAGGAGCCATTAGATATCGGTGAGATGAAATGTCACGGAGAGATGGGAAATCTGAAGAGACAATCCGGTTGCAAAAATATTGGGACATTTCTTGCCAGTTTAGACAGTAGAGATTCCTACTCTATAAAACACGGGGATCTTAATGGGATTTAAATAGACTGTAGAGTTCTCCAACACCCAGCTATAGATCCATCGTGGGATCTCCCATACGTCCTAGTACAATGTATTCCAGCCATTCTTGAGCCCATGTCTCGGCCCTCACAATGTCGCTCTGTTTAAAGGAGACATGCTCCTGGCATTACTATCTCTCACTTGGCCTATTCCTCTTGATTTATCATTGGAGTACATTAGTACATCACATTTATAAGAAGGTATGATGATCACTTGTGAAAAAACATGTAGAGCCCAACTAAAGAGGCAATAAATCAGCCCAGAGCCCGCTTCACCTTCTACAACTTGCAAATATATATCTCAAGAGACTCGGGAGTTAGTTATGCAGGAGTTATGCGATGTGGGATCACTTTGTTATGAGTTCCTACACCTCTATGCTTTCTATACGCCATAGCCATTTCATCAGCATTTTCTTCCCTAACTAATTACATACTGGTTTCACACCTTCCGCTGGGTTAACTGACATCCCATCTAATATCATTTCATCAACTTGTCATCCAAAAAATACATGGGGGTAATACATAACCTTAATAAGTAGGTAGGGATTGGATTGAACCAAGTGGAAAGCTTACCTTTGAGGATACGATGACATGTTCGGATTCCCTTGGTGATAAGGGCCTGGCTTCATACTGCTCATACTATTCATACTACTATACCCTGGGGGGACTCCCCCTCCACCACCTCCAGGCCCATTGCCCATCCCCTGGCCCATTCCCCCTTGACCTGGACCCATTTGACCTTGGTGACCCCCTTGTTGCTGAGAGCCCTGAGAGCCTGGGTAGGATGAGTGAGGACCGCTTTGTACAGATGAGCTCATCCCCCACACTGTCGTCACTACGGAGAGTTGAGGGTTCGTCATGTTTGGATTACCCTGTCCGGGACCCCCTATTCCCCCATTGCCTGAGCTCCAATCCGGGAAACACGAAGAACTGTAACATAAGGAGAGAAGGGATTTATTAGCTAATTAATTACTCGGATTAATCACACTTCCGTACTCATTATGAAGCACAAGATCATGCCTTAAGTGTCTGTGATGGCAATGCCGGTGGTGGTGTCATAAAAAGATCCTTGTCTAAAATGCACACCATATGGCACAGCCCTTCTGCAATTCTCTATTCTCGGAGCTAATTTACATTTTTCCTCATCCATTTAAAAGAGTTTGCCCTTTTTTCCTCCTTTGATTTCTTGAGACTAGCATAGTCGGATCTGAGGGAAGTAGTCTTATTTTTTTAATTGGCTTCACACAGTTCAGCTCCTTCTAAACTTATTATTCCCATCTAGTTTACACACTTCGACTCGGCCCTGCCATGTACCCAATAGTCCACAAGCTCTACAATATCTAATACGTACTTAGTGAGAAAATACACGGAAGTGTTCAAAAGTGGATTTACGCTTCAGATTTATTTTTTAATACCCTCTCACTGTTTCTCTCTCATTATTTTAATAGGAATAATCCACTCGGATTTCTCATTATAAAATAGCTTAAGGTAACAAACGCTCTAATAATCTATCTCTACTTACAAATGAGTAAATATAAAAATACACACCTTCTCATCAGTTCTCGGTACTTGAAGAACATAAATGAGGAGATAATTTTGTCCCTCATATATTCTCCTACTACCTCTCTGAACCTTTCTGTAAGGGAGACTCGAAAAAGTCACCCACCACACTCTCATGACTACTCATCAGACATGGTGACAGATAGAAGAGCTTGAGGTTTGAGACCTCATCGGAAGGGACGTACGGAACAAGTGCATAAATAAAGCCTTTCAAAATCTCACGACAGTGTCCACCTATTTACAAGTGTGTTTTTTCCCCTACACTACAACAATTTGCAAACTCTCAGAGATCAATGGATGAGTTTGCAAATTCCTTTATTAAATCCATTCACCTGGCATCCATATCCCCTGCCCCATCAAGAGGATATATGATGATGCTGCCCACTCCAATTACAGATCAACAAGAGAGAGAAAAAAGATTGAGATGACTCGAGGTGTATGGAATGAGCCAACCCTTTCTCCTGTTGCTTAGCACTGCTCAATGAGGAATTATGATGAATTATGAATTATGAATTGGCAGAGAGTGTCTGTGTGGATTTTGTGAGGAGTTGGATGCCAATACTGTTCCTTAAGAAGAAGTAGATGGTGGTGGTATGACTCAATAGAGAACACATCCATAAAACATAAGGATGATGAAGGTATATTGACTCCTTGTGGCAGAGCCTCTCGGTCGTGATGAGATGAGATGACGATCTCATCTTGTTATTCCATTGGATTGCAGACAGCATTTTCCTTCAAGTCTTCACCTCGCAGATTCTCCCGAGCTTCTTTAAGGAGAGGATTGAAAATGGAGGACAAAAATGAAGCCAATTTTTTACCAGCTCAGGGGGTAGACGCATCATGCCAATTGCCAATAGAGGGGTTAGAACTAGGGTCAAAGTGCAGGGACGTCTTTGAGGAAATAGAAACTATCAACTTTCAATCACTAACAAGCTAATGAAGACTGGAAAAGTTTCCTTGAGACCGACCACCCAATATCCATAGCTTATGGCATTCCTGTCCTAAAAAAAAATCCATACCACTACATCAGACATTAGAAAAGCAACTTTCAAATTCCGTCCGAGGTCGAAAATCCAAGCTCAAAAAGGAGTCTAAACTAATTGAACATTTTAAATGTTTAAGTGAAATTGGGATTGAGAGACTGAGGAGGTCTTTTTATGTCTTAAGACTCTGAAAGATTATTTTTGGCCTATTTATATCCTCCAGGTCATTTCTCTCTTCATCATCACATCATCATCATACACACACATACACACATATAATATCTACATCCATACTCTACAAATTTCCCTGTGATCAAGACAACATCTACATTATCCTTGGATCCTACAAATCTACCTAGACTACCTTAAATCCCTAGCCATATTTTATCATCATGGTTAAACTTGGTGAAAAACAGCCTGGATTTTTAATACGTTTCTCCTACCTCCTTTTAGCATGTGTAATTGTTGAACTGACAACCAACCTGGTTAGGCAGACATCCATTCCGACACTCGACTTGAAGGAATCGCTCCGCAGAGTTAAACTCGACAAAGAAAGGCACAAAAGAAATGGACATGATGATGATCAGGATGATCAAGTAGGTAGGGAAAATAGCCAAGAATTTATAAAGCTAGTAATCTATGAGGTTATACGAAAACTCCAACTACCCTCGATGCTTGTATAAGGGAGCGTATTTAAGAGCTTGATGTTTTTTAGACGCCCTCGTCGGCTTGAGTAACAATTTCTTCATATCCTTCGAATCTCATCTCAACTCTTGCCTTTTGGCCTCCTCTCCATCGTTCAACTTGCCAGTATGGAAGTTTAAAAAAGTATTGACTTGACTGAAAGGTGATCCCCTTTTGGCTGGAGCCAGGAAAATATTTGAATGACTTTAGACAAGTTGTTCTTATGCGATCTTGGCTTCTATCACCTCTCTCTTTCTCTAGAGCTTATTACTCATCTCCCGACATGGAGGATATGTATCTGTAATTCTTCACATCTTTAACCTCCTTCTTTTTCTTTGTCTCTCCATTTCATAAGAGACTTTAGAGATATAAGGAAATGCGGGGACTGAACTGAGCACTGTGGGAGATTTTATACGAGAGAAGATTCTAAATATTCCTTGAGAAAGGGATGAGGTGGCCCAAGGGCTCTTTCATTTGTTTATATACACATTCACAAGAGGTGAGTAAGGACTGTTTTATTGTAATTGAGGTTGAGGTTCAGCTTTTTTTTGGAAGGCTAAGCTTAGGAGATTGTTTTCTTTAACTGAGTCTTTGATTTTTTGAGAGAGGCAAAGGGTGTCCGATTGATGAGTCTGATGGTCAAAATAAAATTGAGATTTTTTTTACCTCCTCTGGCCTATACGTCGATCTAAAGAATGCCGAATGTGTAAGAAGAAAGAAGAACATGTAATTTTCGGGTTACCCTTGACCGAGAAAAGGACTGATGAACTAGTAAGATTAGCTCCTTAACTACTTGTAGGTAAATGTGGTGTGTCTACTATACCCCGAAGGAGTAGAGGTCTGGTAGGGTGGGAGCTTTGTGGGTGAACTGCATAGAGAATTTTAAAATGTCAACTCTCACACGTTCCTCGGATTACTTCCATAGGACAAGGTGAGACAATTAACGGGTTTCACGGTCCACGGAATTAAACTGTCGCTTCATATTAAAACGGCAGGGTTAAGTGTAACCGTACCAGCTTGGCTTGTGTACGAGTACACAGTCCCCTCCCTTAGCCTCAAGTGACCCACACAAGTGAGACAAGGACGGAAGTGAAGTACGAAAATTAAAAATGCTAACCAGGCAGGGAAAAGATTTGATTTTTTGCACCCAAATGTGAGAGGGGATTTTTCTCTGCTTTCTAATTCTGGTAAACAGACACAAGCCCAAAGATTGAGAGAAGCACACGGGAGTATGTAAAGAGCTAAGTAGACTAAACTGAGTCTTACTGAAAGGTACATATAGTTTAGGAGAAAAATACAAGTGCATCGGGTAATAATATCTCCGAGAATCTTTAAGAATCTTCAGGGATGGATGGATGGCTTGTAGTCTGTCTTACTTGTGGGTCTCTCTATAGACATTTATATTTTTAGATTTGACAAGGATTTTTCCAAATCTTGTTCTTGTTGGAAAGAAGGGCTTTTTCGAGTCTCGGTAACTCTCAGTAATTCACTACTCACTCATCCTAAGCAATGATAATACATAAAGGTGATGGTGGTTTGGTCGGGATGTACTGGTCTGGTGGCAGTGGTGACTGGTATGGCACGTCGTAATGTTCAATCCTAGTGTTGTTATCAGAGCATTCATGGTTTTTGGGCTGCTTCCGAACCATTTCGAACTTGGAAGGATACAAACCCCGATGGATATTACCTCGATCATACAGAGACACGTCGGGACCATGTCGGGACATACATAGCAGAGATGGCCATGTGCCTCGGATTGTGGAGAGGTTGCCCCCATGGTTGTTGAAAGGCGAAGAGGATGTTGAATGTACTTTTGGATTCTACAATATGTACCGACAGTATTTACAGACATGTACTAGCTCAACTAGCTATGTAGTTAGTTAGTTAGCTTCCTAACATCCTAACCTCCTCCGTCGTCCTCGGCTTAAAGGAGTCTGTGTGTTAGACAAATATCCAAATGCTAAACACAAATACGCTTAGGCCTTTAAAGCTTGAGAATCTAAAGCCCTATGACAAGATTGTGAGCCAAGTGAGTTCGGAATTTCGACATGTGTGTTACAAGCTAAATTTACTTCTTCCAATTTCACAGAGATTCTAATATTGTGTTATTATGAGGCTTATATATAATTCACAGGGCTAGACACACACTCGAGAGATTCGAGAGAGCATCATGGGACTTTGACCAAAATAGGAGAAAAAAATATCTTGTACAAACTGATGCCCAAACCGAAACTGTGGAATGTGTGGAATATTTAAAACTATTTTAGACTTTTCAACCCTTTTTTACCAAATAAGCTTTTATTCCGGCTCCTAGTTTAACACTTTGAAATCCGAACTGTTATTACACCAGAGCGTAGCACATCTTTGTCACTGTGTTAACCTTAGGTGTTTTTTGGGGGAGACACACTGAAGAAATTGACACGGATGCTCAGGAACTGCTTCAAGGTTTTTTTATGCTAATTAAATCTATACAGAGATTCTACTGCTCTCATACATTTTAAAATTGTTGTTATTTAAACGCTATCCTAATTTAAACATTAGGCTAAACACGTGAAGTCCAACATGAGTTATTATGTGAATGAGACCACGTGGAAGTGCCTTTGTTCCATGGAGCATTTTAATAACATCCACAAGATTTAATCAGAGGCTATTTCCGCCCTGAAATTATTAAATCCATTTAAAGCCACCTACTATGACCACCACTTACCAGGGAACTTTGAAAGTTAATTTATAAAATCTCACACTTCAAAATGTGAAGGATAGTGTGACGAGAGAAGGGGAAAAATCATCCTAATTTTTATGGAACGGAAACTTAATAAAGTTTTTATTGTACTCGTGTAAGGTAGTTGGTAGGCACAAGCCCATTTCTCCAGTATTTTATCAGAGGAGCTAATTCAGAGCTTGTGGTCTTAGATGTATAGCACAGAGGTATTGTATACTCCAAGTCATTCATCTCCCTATAATTCATACTTTCTCATACTGTTAAGAAATTCAAAATATTCTCAAACTCCTCACCCGATCTAATTACAAAAGCATCCGTCCTTAAAACTTGCTCCTTGGTTCACTACCAACTACTAGAAAGAGCCTCTTCCTCCCAAACAGTTCCCAAAGAAAAGTTTCATCACACCCGAAAAGTTGGCTTTTAAAAACCCCTTGTTCTCCCCACATTTCAAACTTGCATATCAACTCCAAGACAATAGCTTTAGTTTTGGGAGTTTCAAACTCTAAGGAGCATACATACATAACCCTATACCCACACTTATAAAATACACTTAATATCCTTCTACAAAAGCTAAGCCCTAAAACTCTAATCTTTTTATCACCCATTCCACCAATCACCCACACTATATCTCCGACGAGGTAAATGTGCCACACTTATCTTTTGTTTCCTATAATTATACTCGACCCGAGAGCTAATAGGAAAATGCTCCACAGCCGGAAAGAGTATATCCTTGAATCTTATATGAACTCCTCGATAAGCCTACAGAAGTCTGCAGTAGTAGTAGCTTCTACTAGCTTCCCATATACCTAAATAAATATCTGTACCAGCCCTTGTAGAAACTTATCTTGGGGTTAAGACAAGAGAGGGGAGGGGGATACAGGGATCCCAAATCTTATGTTCCAGGGAATTGTTCGGGAGGAGAAAAAGTTCTTAAATTTAGAATCTCAAATTGTAAAACGTCAAGACTCAACGAGACTCGTTGGAGCTTGGAAATTAACAAAGTTTCCCTTTCATTAACTACGCCTCCTAGTGTGTTCTAGTCACTCGTGGTCCATTCCGCAATTCTTCCACTCCGGCTTCCCACTTTCCAATCCTCAGACTCTTAATTCTTGAGGCTCTTAGTGAGAATTGGAAGGGTGTGCTGTGGGCTCATAGTTGGTCGGAAACCATATCACCTAGCACATCCTACGCCTTTGAGTACAGAGACAGGGAGATGAGAGTGGGTAGTGTCAATACTGAGAGGAAAGCATTTGAAATTTTTTGAATTATTGAGCATATTTTGCTCTTCATAGAACGACTCTGGGTGTTGGGTGTAGGTAGGAGATTGGAATCCGATCCATGAAACCACATGTACTCAAGTCTGCATATAATAATGTGAGGGTTGGAGGATATTGAGGTGTTTGAATGGATCCCAAGCTGCTGGGCCTAATAGCTATTCACACCTCATGGCATGTTTACAAAGGAGTCTATGAAATGAGAATCTATTCCTAGTTTGACTCGGCCTCGTTGACAAACTATTCAAATTTGTGGTACTGCCATCCCCCCACACTCCTTGTCAACACATTATTACTAAACTGTAATAACTTGAAATGTGTAGAATTCAAATCTCACAACTCAAACCGTACAACTCCATAAACGAAACCATGTACACACACACAAAGTCAAACACTTTGGATTTTATGACAGCTTTTTCGAGGAAGGGAAAAAATAATACTTTTGCCAATATAATATTCCCCAGCTTCTCTCTATTCCAAATCCCTCCACGCACTTTCAAAAACTTGCCCCATGGATCTGTGAATGTCCCCCAAAATCGTTTAAAACTTTTCCTATCTCTCTTTAGGGAGAAAAAAAACTTGGAAGTTTCAAGCTTTAAACCTGCCAGACAGCCAGGCCAGAGGCTTGTTAACAGTTACCACATAGATTCAGCCCCATATGCCTATCTAGGACATAAGGTAGCCTTGTCTGTAGGAAAGCTGGGAACATGTAGAATCCAATAGGAACTCCAATCCTAAGAACCTCCCGGGATATCATTCTGAAAATCCTGGTGTTTTGGTTCCAGGGAGTCAGATTGTTGTACATCTGGCATGGCCTATACACTCTGCTCAACTTTCCTAACTTGCTAAACCTCCGAGTAGAGAACCTTCCATCGATTCCACCGAGTACTTAAAGATATACTTCAAGAGATATATATTCGGGGCTCAGGACATGTACCAAAGTACCATTTTAAAACGCTACACACATTTAGTACAAGACGATGGAGGAGGGTGAGGAAAAGTAACCGAAATACAAAATACGGGAGTCTATTCACCACCATCAACCTTCAGTACCGAAACCTCGTGGGCTTTCTTATAGAGTGTTGTAGTGTGTGTAGCTATATATTATTTTTATTATTATACAAAGACCGAGAGACCCAACATGACATCACGTGCCAGGAGGAGGCTCAGATTTCACAAAACACTCCTAAAAATATATATCTGTTCAATCCACCACAAAAATAAAATACCCGTCCCTTGGATTCAAAAAAGTTCCCTTCCCTCATGTGTTCAACACTTTGACGGAAACGGGTTGAGCTTCTTTATTTATTTATTTCAGACCTCAAGTCTTCAATCCATCATCTCATCGTCTTCAAGTAATCATGATCATTTATTAAAACTTCCTTTACAGGGAAAAAATTACATTTACACATCCTTCATGATCCTTCATCCTACCGGGTACAACAAACTAGAAGCCATCAGGCAGCCCTTTTTTCTCAGCCCCTTTCAACCCTTTGATTCGGACTAAATTTATCTTCCCTTCCTACGGCTTTTCTTAACGATCAGATCAAGTTTGGGTTATCATAGCTTTGGTAGGCAGGTAGGAGGATTGTTAGCTAGATCTTGTACCCGCGATCTTGCCTAATTTGATATATTTTTCAAGTAATTTCATTATACTTTTTTTTAGCTGCCTATTTTAGGGGCCGGGCCTAGAGCCATTTCTTGACGGGCTTGACGATTTGAAGATGATTGTCGTGTCCTCGTGTCTTTGATACAATTTAGACACCTCTATTATCTCCCCTTTTCAATGCTTTTGATACCTGTATCTTAAGGAGGATTTTTAAAATCTTCTAGTAGCGTTATGCCATTCTTCATTATGAAATAGAGCTGCTGGTGTCATTCATTCCTCCTCAAAACGCTACCTGCCAACCCGTTCTATCATTGCCTAGCCACCCATCCACTCTCAAGTTCAGTTCCCACTTACTTAGAATCTCAAGGGAAAAATTCTGTTATTTAGTAATCAAAGATAGCTGCACAATTCGTTTCGATTCAACTTTAAGTAGGAGACACTCCTCGAGAACCCGACTGAAACCCATCTGAATAGTTTTTTTTAGTATAAACAACAAGGTATTATATAATACGATGTACGATCAACGTCTCAAGGCTTGAGATTTCCGGATTTAAAAAGGAAGCCGGTGGTGGCACAGGCCCATCCATGCCTAAATGCTGTATTCCTACCTTTGTGAATCTAACTGACTAGGAAGTAGTTTCCCCTCATTCATTCTCAGTTCTTTGCTACTGACAACAATCCTATTGTACTTTGTTTGCATGTATAAAATATAATGCATCCATCCAGGCACACATATCTGCACTTCTCCCTCTTGTTTACCGTACGGTTACTCTTACGAGTACTTACGACCAACCCTCCTCATCCTCATCATCATCTTGTGCATATCTTTGAAGAAAAACTTTATAAAGTCACACCAGAGCCAAGATACCCAAATTCAAATCCAACCTTCATACAACTTCTCAAGAAATGCACAATCTCAAGTTCACAGGGTTTACACATCGGATCCCCTACACACAAGACAAGACACTATGCTCTAAGCCTAAGATCTGCGGAGAAGAATTCGAACGAGGCCTCAATTGTCATTTACAGTAGTAGAGAGAGGGAGAAGATTAGAAAATACCGGAAACTGTCAGACAGAGGGAAGACCAATTATTATTGTCAGTATTGTCACATCACATCCACCTCTCCCCAATAGAAAACTTGGAAGAACGGGCTAGACAATTCGGTGTCTGTTTACCACATGAGCTTGTTCCGTTTTTAGTTCGCCCTGTGGGCTAGGGCCTTGCAGGATAAAAAACTAAGTATTAAATACCTAGAACCGGTATGTGCACTCGTGTAGTAGTAACTTATGTCTCAAGCATTCTATAATCTACTACTACACACTGTTCGTAACCGGTAACCGGTATTATCTGCTTTGCCTAAAAGAAAATAATAAATATCCATCCATACAGCATTACAAAAGTGGTATGAATGTGCTTTGAAGAAAGTAAAAGTCAACCCAGACTGTCTACAATTAGTCAACCAATAAGGGCAAAGGTCTCCTACGCTTACCGACACTATATAAATCTGATACGAATCGTACGATATGCAAATACAATAAAATAAAATACTTATCATCAAATTAAAATACTCTCAAACCCTCAAGCTTTTTCCACTAGAACCCAAGTCTGCCCGTTTTTTTCGTAAAACAAGAAAAAAAACACGAATAAAAATTTAAATGATAATAATAGGATATCACAAGTTATTTTATTACAGAGTAGTTGCTACTTAAACTGAAATACTCAAGGAATCGGTCAAGTATTTAAGTAAAGGGTTGACGACGAGTCTCAAGTCTCTGGAGATGTTGGAAATTAATTCGGAATAATAGGTTCCTACTACATACACACGTAAAATTGCCCACACCACACAAGTATATAAAATACCTATATATACAAAAGAGTAGCGAGAATCCGAATGCCCAGTAGTGAAGAGGCTGTCGGTTGTGAATATATATTCTCTTTATAAAGTAAATTTTTTTACTTCTCCATCTCCATACATTTCTACATATTTGATAATAGGAAAGCAAGTTAAGTAGAAAAATAATCCTTCTTTTTAATCTCAAGGTGACGGAGGAAGAAAAAGAAGTCATTGGCATTTTAGTTGCAATGCAATGGTTTCATCATCCTCAGAATCATCCTCGTACTCTTCTTCATCTTTAGCTTCAAAGAATCCCCATTCTCCGGCCCAAGATCTCTCAAAGGTATGGACATAAGAAGATAGAGACAGTATACGGAGGTAATAGGTAATATCATCCTCATCACCATCATCATGTTCCATTCTTCATCTATTTCTTATAAGACCGAGAGGTGGTTACTTAGGTGGTGGTGGTGGCTAGAGGTTGTTGAGATCCATGTTTTCTTATTATCTTCTCCGTTGGCTTTCTTGGACTTTATAGGGTTAAACTACAAACTAAAAGGCGAGACAAGGATGATACTTTTTTTTGCCTTAAAAAACACCCGAGGTATCCCATCTTGTAAAGGTATAAGAATAAGTGTGTGTGATGTGTGAGCTGAGAAGTGGAGATGATGTGATGTGATGGCAACAACCAACAAGCAACATCTTAAACATCTCACAAAAACCCAGGCCAACAACATATTACACTTATACAGTAACAGTGCGGAGTGTTTCTCAAAAGACGAGTCATCAGAGATATTCTTTTCTACTTACTACTTGCATCTTCTAAGGGATGTGTTTTATATCTATGATTTACTCTCGGGCTTGTCATTTATTATATGCTGTGTGTACAGGGTGCACCACAAATATCGTGTCGTTATGTACTCATGATATCCGCGGATTTTTTTCTCTTTTCTAGAGGCTTTGAAAACTTTACTAATATAAGTTGTCTTTTCTGCATCATCCAGAGATGTGTTTTATACACATGATTTAACCTCTATCTTGTCATTTATTAAAAGGGTGTGTACAGGGTGCTCCACAAATATTGTGTAGTTATGCAATGATGATATCCGCGGATTTTTTTTTCCTTTTCTCGACATTTTAAAAACTTTTCTAATATACACGTTGTATGTTGGTTCTATTAGTTTAGATTTGGATATTAATGCCATGTTTTGCATTTTAAATTTCTCATGTAGACACAGCTTGAGCTTTAAATTTTAAAGTTAGATACCAACGACCTTGTCCAAATTAAAATACGCAAACCATGTAAACCCAAACCCCTTGGAATGAGAACGAGTCGTAATTTATGAAATTATATAATTCATTTGAAAAAATATTTCAATTAATTCACTCTAATTCCAAATCTTGTTTTTAAAAAAATCACATCAAAACTTCTACCACCCTGTACGCAAATGAGCCTCTTTTACCTTTACAAATAGAAAGAAATCGTCCAAAAAGCTTTTCTGAGAATGCCGGGTGTCTTGGTGGCCCAAGCTTGTGGATAGTGCCACGGGAATATTACATTACGAGTTGGTTAGAGCACCACTGGAACTAATACTTATAATAAAAGAGTTATCCTCTCTCTCTCTTATTATATAAGTCGGCTAAAATCTAGAATCTTTCAATCTTTTCCACTCTATTTCATCATCTTCATCCAAAGAACATAAAAAACATGTAGTCCTCATCTCATCTCATCTCTTTACCTACACAAGAAGATGATGCATCCCATGTTTACCTGGAAATCACCTTTTCATCTATTTCCCCTCAATAGCTCAAAGAGAAGAAAGACCGACGACGAAAAACGAAGAGCCAAAAAAACCCCAAAAAAACCGAACCAGTTGCCACTGACTCAATAATACTGAACACCCGAGGAACAAAAGTCGTCAGCCAGTCGGACTATTTTATTTTATACATTTCCCTTCAAGCTTATCATCTCCTTATACACGGTACAAAGATGACATGACCTTCATCCTTCAAAGACCAAGTCTACTCAACTAAAAAAAAAAGATACGAGACCAGCAAGACACAAGCAGGAAAGGGTTTCATAATTTGTTCTGTCCAAAAAAATTCCATCATCCTCAAATTGAAATGCCAAGATCTACGCATTTCATGTTTTCTACCTACCCCATCGGGTATATAAATTTATAAATTTACACACCTTGTAGTTGAAATGCTCAAAAACCCCAAGCTACTACTACTAATGCCCACTTAGAATAAGCAAAATGATTTTGGCAAGGAAAAAAATCCACAAAGATAAGAGGGGACGTCTCCTCGGTTCATGAAACATAGCGGCCAGTCACCACTACACACAAACTACAAACATCAACCCCTTTTTCAAAAACCTTGTGCACATCTCTTCACACAATTGTAGAATTGCACAGGGAATGCCAATCCTTTCCATTGACTAAATAACTTTTATACATTTAAGTCAAAAGAATATAGAGAAAAATATTATACATCTTCACCTAACGCCTCTCTTTATAAGTCTGAGTTTTATATTCAGAGATATACACACACAAGGATTTATTATAATATGTTCTGATGTGTGTGTACTTACTTTTTTATTTTTTATAATCTTGATACATAAAAGATTTAATATTATTACGTGTGTACGTTTAAAATAGCACATCCAACATCTACAACATCCAACATCCCCCGTAGGCTTGATGGATCTCTTAAGGGAAAAAAATACAGTTTAGTTATCTCCATCTTCAGATATCACGGTTCACATCCTGTGAAAATAGACTCGAGAGCCAACCTTGCAAATCTAACATCCTCAACGTCCAACATTTTAAATATCATATCCCAAAATACGTGGTTCTACCTTAGACTGCAAATTTTCTTTCCAACCATTCAACTGTTGAAGACAAAATAATTTGGTTAATTTACATGTGTTATATTGATTTTTTTAAATCAATTAATGTAATCAGTTCTAGAAACATTTCAATTACAGAATTATCCCAGGTATTCTTAAAGTAAGTAGATTTGAATTATATAACCTCAACTGATTTCCATTTCTAATCAGCTTTTCCATACCCGACCCGATTCAGTATGCATAGCGGGTTTGGGAGTTTTGGAATTGGATTAGAAAATTCTCCTCTGGGATACCTACGAAAGACACAGCCCAGTCGAGTCTAATGTATGCACAACATATAGTGAAATGACATTCAAAATATTCCATGAATTTCGGCTACTATTAAATGTTATGGTAAAGGCTTTGTGTGGTGGTTGTACTATATGCTATGGTGGTTGGTTACGGTCTCTTGGTGGTTGTGTGGGTCGATTCCTCATTTAATTTCTATCAATTCACTCCATCACAAGACGATCGGAAGGGGATGGAGAATGTTTCAGGTGAAAACGGACGAAATTGCCAAACTTTTTGCACACACGCACAAAAAGGCCCAAATAACCTTTGGGAACTTATCAGAGAAAGGAATTAACAGATAGAGCCTATGACAAGGGGATATACACAAGGGCATGTGTATTGCATGGCATTATAGTTAGGTAGGGTAAAATACTTAATGCCCAATCCCTCAATAGTTGAATCTAAACTATGGCCTGCCCTCCTGGCCAATCTATTAGATTACTTTGAATCCTAAAAAAACCTATCTAGCTCCTCGTAGAGTGCCCAAAGCCCAGAGCACAATCAACTATCCACACACTCCAACTCTTGCAAATAATATCATAGCGACTTAGTTTAGAGACACGAATCCATCGATATGCATTTTGTAGTTCTATTTCTTCCACCACTACCACCACCAGTGTTGTACTGTTGCATATAAACATACGGCCAATTCTGTAGGGAAAGCCCATCTAGAAAACTATTGGCTACTTTCCACCGAGACTCCTGGCTCTGACAGACAGGTTTCGTCCATTTACTCTGGAATAAAAAGCCACCAGTACCCACGAACCTACGTGGATGGGAGCTAATGCAATGGAACATGGAACTGGATGAGAAGTACATTACAACTAAAAGGATATCTCTTTAATTTAATCAAGCTTTATCAAGCTTCTCGGAAAAAATTGGCCTTCCTTCCTAGTAGCCACTCGTAGCAACCCGCAGGGTAGCTTTATCTAATGGAGTAGTATGGATAGACTGTACGCGGGTAATGGACGGGGTCACGGTAACCGCAAGCGTTGATGATAACCACTGGTGTTGGAGAAGGTTGACCTCAAACCGCCTATTTCTTTGTCTAGTCAACCTCCTCTCCTCTCTCCTACCTACCTACCTTTTTGGAAGGATTTTTTTTTCATTCACCACTTAACTTTAGCTAACGAAATGTCCGAGAGTCTCTCTCTCTCAGGCATGGATCTATATTACTAACATCAACAACATCCTAACAACTTACAACCTAACACAGACCGAGACCCAACCACACATCACAGTCCAATATAAATAATTGAATAGATTCATATGCTCAAATGTTACCTTTGCTTTCCAGAGGCTCTGAGAAATAGCTTCTCTATTAGGTACTACGGTACTACCCTCTTCTCTAATCTTTGAATTTAAAAAAAAAGCTACACAGAATAAGAAGGAGGGTGGCTATAATTCCTCTTTAGGAAAAATAACACAGGGCCTAACCCTCGTATTGCACTTTTGACTATTTTTTTTATATCGAAAAATATTACATGAGTGGATGAACAAATTCGATATTGTTATTAGTCTACCCATCTTCCAGCTTAGGGGTCTTAAAAGAAAGCTATTAAACCATCTCATCTCATCTCGTAATAATCATCATGGACATGGGGCTGACTACTTACAAAGAGCTACCTACACTTAGAGCCTCCTATACCAGCTCAACCCTTTTCTAGCAGAGGGTATATTATTATATCTATAATATTATTGAATACAACAAAAGAGCACCACACTGGCCGAATAGATCCAAATCTTGACTAATATAATATCTTAAGAATTATTCTTATCCATATCCCGCATGCTGAGGACGTTTGCTTAGACCTTTGGACTTTTTTATATTCCTTTAGATTTGAAATCAAACTGTATCTTTAGTTAGTATCAGTGCAAGGGAGATTGTGTCCTTGTTGTATCGTAATATGTTTATACGAGGAGATTCCTAGTTAACACCATCAACCATGAAGGCTATAAACCATGGCTTGATGGATTGCCTCTGCGTTTTTTTAGCAAGTAAATCAGAAATCCTCTTGTCTTGTATTTATAAAGATATCAGATCTTTTTTGGACGAGCAATGAATCACCTTGTGAGACTTTTGACGCTTATCTGGCGTTTGAAGCCTTCCATCCTGGCTCCGATTCATTATGTAAATATTGGTATGAAAAACTGGACTGGATTAGATTAGACCTGACTGAGTAACTTTTAGCACTTACTTTGGGAGTTTGGCATCATCTTTGGTATTTTTATTAGTGCTTAGAGTAACTCCCTATTATGCTTTACAATTATTTCCAGAAAGGGTTTAAAAAATGCATAGGTACTCCTTTTAAATTCAATTGGAGATTTGGAGAGGATTGGAGTGGCATAAAAAATGTATATTATTTTATTTCTCTTTTGATTACTTGCTACACTTGCACCACAAGCTCCAAACTTTCTGTCTCGATGAACATGTAGAATTTTAGATTGAACTTGAAATGTTTGTGGTGACTCTGACACAGTAATTTCCTAAAGAGCTATAAACCACTCATTCCTCGTCGTCCTGAATCTCCTCACAGTCCCAAACACTAATATATAAAAAGACATATCTTGATACCTAATCTAGTACACAAGCTCTGTAATCAAAATGTGGAGAGGGTAAAAAAAGTCTCTCCAACTCTATTTGAGCACTTGAGAAATGAGATTAGTACCAAAAAAGCCAGAAAAAAAATTAATGCCATGATCTGAAAAAGAGATTCGAGTGCATAAGGAATGATTCGAAATTGTTAAAACAATCCCTTAGTATGTACAGATTGAGATTCCAGGTTGGAATTTTTTTAAGGGCTTGGCAGGCCTGGCTCTCCTCTCCCTGTAAGGTGTACCACTGACAAGGATCACAAAATGTTAGAAGCTCCAATCGTGTCCATAATATAATAATATGTATCAAGAATCAAGATGAACCAAGTGAAGAAATTATAATATCCTCTCAGACTCTTTACGTACAATCCTCCAAGGCACATTTCAACATTTCAACAATAATGTAAATAACTTTTTTTCTCTCTCCCAAAAGCTAAAAGGTGAGGTTGCACTCCTTGTTCTGTGACCAGTAACCATTTAACATCTACCCATCAGCTATCAGCAGTGAACAATCAAGGGATTCATGAACGCATCACCAATGCCTTATAAAGCAGTTAGTTAACGATACCATAATCCTTGGTAGCCAGCCCAGCCAGGGCACAAAACTATTATGTAGCAATAGAAATAATAACAATAATCTACTAAAATTCCAACCACACAAACTTGGTCACAACTAAAAGTGAACCCAACTTGGAAATACATGGATTCTTACCCTCAAGACGACACATTACAAATCCCAACCCGTCCATCCTCAAAGCCTCAAAAGCTTAATAAGTTCAAAACATTCATCTCCCTCAAGACCTCTCTTACATCCAGTTACGGAAAGTCCACCACACACCATTTACATTAAATATCTCCAGCGAGGAAGAATGAAAAATTTGTAAAAAAAACTTGTGGGCTAGGCTCGGGCATTCCTCCAGAGTGGAGAAAAAAGATCTCCAGCAGAAAAGAGCAGGAGATCTGGAGATAAAGGATACAAGGAACGTAGACCATATAGAGACGAGGAAAAATCAAATCCTTAAGGGGCTGGACCGTCCAGCCTGGACCTCTCGAATCTTCCACTCCGGAGGGTGTCCTTCCAACTTGCGGCCCTAAGTAAGTAATATGTAATAGGAGAATCGTAATAATAACTCTGGACTGACGAGAGAGAGAGGATTTAATAACCTAGCAAGGAGAGATGAAGATTTTGAAACTTGAATTCAAACCCAGACTAGGAGATATGCAGACGAGTATATGAGCCATGTGTCCTAGTAGCTCGGGTGGATCCTATATAGAAAAGTTTTCTAGACTTGTCAAAATGTTTACCCATACCGTAGGGGCTAAGTGTATGAGATTTGTAATCTCTGCCAAGAATGCTGTGATGACGATTGAGGTAAGTTCGGATGATGGAGTTGTGTGGACGGACCTTTGGCTCATACTGACTTAGGGGGATGGAATCATGTTAAGTGTTCTCATGTTGTTTTCTTATTAAATTGAACAAGTACATAAGTCCTCAAGAAGATTTCTACTCGCTCTGCCTCCGCTTTCTTACCCAAGCTCAGAGAGAGATGGAGAAGATGGACCGACGTGGATTGAAAGTTAAATCCGGTTGGAAGTGAGCTAATGGGGATATAACGATTGCAAATTGTTCTCTTGTTAGCTCCCCATCAACAGGTCTCCCCACACTCTCCACCTCTCCCATCAACCTTTAAACTCTCCGGTATTTCAAAGGGGAACTTCATCTTGCATTACCTACCCGAACATTAGTATACAGCCCCATACTATCTAGATGCACAATCAACAGTCTCTCCACTCCTGGAAATCATCTATCCAGAAATACCAGTTCAATAGGCAACTACAAGCTCTCACAACAAGATTTATACACAAGGGCACACACACTATCCAAGAGGTTCAAAAGCTAGTAGTATGTGCATTCATCAAACTCTATGGAATTTAATTGACAGATCATGTGGTCATCAACAAACACCTCTTGTGTACGAGCTCGTACGTACGTACTACTCTGCCCCGTCAATCCTCTCAAAAAAATGGATGGATTGTTGATCATTGTCACTGGGACAGTTGGACAGACTTAGAGGGGGTGAATATTGAGGGGGTGGCTTGATTATAAACTCGATTGACTTTAAGAAGTCTGGAGCGGTCTAGACTAGACTCTAGAGAAGAACCTGTGGATCTCTAGACAAGGTTCCGGGGACAAGTTTAAATTAAATGCATACAGAGGTAAGTGTCGCCATTTCAGTATGAATTAAATGTTTGAAAAGAATCCTTGAACACAATTCGTGGACACCCCTCCCTCCCCAAGGTGAAGAATGAAGACAGTATATAAATTTTTATAAGATGAGGTCGATTTAATTTCGGCTGCCTTGTGCGTACTTAAAACAAAGTGTTCTTATGAACTTGGCTCATTGGCCATGTTTAGTCTAATGTGTCTTCTCTCTTCCTTTGAGACATACGAGGAGGATGAGGGGGATGAAAAAAGGTAAAGCAAAGGTGGCCTGGAGGGTTAGTCATCTCATCTCATCGTCTTCAGCTCCGATTCCACCTTTTTGGTCATAGAGATGAGAGAGGCTCATGAGTTGCTTAAACTTGGTAACAACTAACTCACACATAGAAATCTATATCACACACACTGGTATCTATCTCGTGGCTTCATCTCTCTCCACATTCAAAATATGTACAGGTATCCAAATAATAGTCCAACTTACTTACTGTCCACCACCAACTATATTACATACTGCCTACTGCTTGCTCGCCTTTGCATTAAATTACTGGAGGTATTACGGAGGTAAAAAAATCATGATCATCATCACCATCATCATCATCATCATGATCTTCAAGTATAGTTTGAATAGTTTCTCCATCTCCATCCTTGGATGGCTCTTGTTCATCTAAATAAATTTTTATTTGGAAGTTTCATATTTTTTTTTATCCCTCTCGACTCTAACCTAACCGAAGCAGAAAGGAAAAGATGAGCAATGAGATGAGACATTCAACATTGAAACATATATGCTCTAAATTCAAAGGATCTACACACTGTACGAGATTCCAACTTCAATCAGTACATTGAGGACTCAACCTCAACTCACAATAAATATCCTATTGTAGCTTCATACACGAATGTGGAAGCTATTACTGAGAAAACAGATCAAGATAGAAATCAGAGGACTTTTAGTAACCAGAAAAGTTGAACACTGGATATCCGTTTCTAGGAGATAATCCACCACTACCAATCCAAGCCTAGTCACCACCGGCTTTGATCATAAATTTATAATGTCTAATCCTAATATACTCTCAACAGTCTCGAGCTAAAAGAATGGCATTGTATTAGCATACAGAGATCCGATTGATCATCTCATCTCCGAACGAGTCACAATTCCTATTCCAAATGGACTGTGAACTCTCATGTTTTCCAAAGGTTCAGAGCTCATCACAAGGGGTGAATACCATCACCTACTTACAATCCCTATAAAGAGTATGGAGAAAAGATGAAGGAAAGTTGAAATGATCTCGTGTTATTATTATTATATCAATAACCCCCTCTGCCAACTAAAACTACCTAGTCCTCTCCATACTACCTCCCCGATCTCCAACTCTTGAGTCGACCAAGACTTGGCCATCATAAGGCTATTGGGTTACCCAATATGTAAATTGTGATGATATATTGTGAGTGAAGAAGGGTTTAGTGAACAGAGGTGATTTGCATATAGTAATGCACCCACCACCGGCTCTAAATAAGAGAGTGTCTTAAACTCTTAAAGGATCTCCTCTTCCCTCTCGGTGGAATAGAAATCCAGTGTGGATCTTGAGAAGGGAAATAAAATCTCTTTATGCTCTCATCAGCCAGCCGCATATAAAATATAAAGCACGGAGGTTCTTGAGGTTACCCATCCAAGTATTAGTATAGTCGGTGGTGGTGGTTGCTTCTCTTTTAGAACTTGGTGGTTAGTTACAATAAGTTCATAGCTTCATCCCCTCAGTTGAGGTTACTCTTTACACATGGATATTATATGAAACGTAAAGGAGTCGAGGGTTTGAACATGCAATGTTTTTGATTTTTTTTTCTCTTCACTTTGGACCATCTCTAGGAATATTTATATTTGTAGACACGACCAAGTAACTAGGAACAGGAGGAGGATGGATTTTCATAGGACCAACAATAAGAGGACTGAGAGGAGACTGTGGAGATCGAGACTGAAGCAACAAGAGATGAACAAGAACATCGCTCGAGCCAAAGTTACGTGTAGATTATGAAATCCTTGAGGTCTGGTATTATAAGATGATTTGGTATGTACATGTATCTTCTTGTCTTGGCTGAAGTAGTAGTAATATGAAATGAATTTGTCAGGATTTTACGAGATTTTTTTGTGCTTGACAACTTCTCATGGCGTCGGAATAAATTTTCACAACCTTTCCCCTCATAACTATATGCGCAACTACTACTCTCCGCGGATCACCAAAAGACTTGAAGAGTCAAGAGATTCTAGACTAGAATGTGCACAGTTTACATACAAAGAATTTAATACTTCCAACACAACCGTTTTTTTAACGGAGGATGTGGCTTTATAAAATATTTCTTCAACTCTCTTCCTCAATTTTTTATAAATCCATCTACTTGTTGGTATGCCGTAGTTTGCGGAAAATAGTTTGAACCAAATTCGAATTAAATTTCCAACCTAAGATATTACCCTTTTTGTCCAGAATGGTAGTTCCAGTATTCCCATTCATCAATAGCTCACATGGACGAGTGTCAGATAGGTCAGCCAGAGGTCACTGAACTTATTTACGAGTTTTTCAAGTAAATACCACATCATCTGCCTACACGTATTGTATTTTTAAAGAACCTTAAAATGTCCTCAGGATATAAATAAGAACTTTGTACTGTTTAACGACAGTGAGTTTATACGCACTACGATGCAATCGGAGAACTGAGTTCATAGCCAACTGCAATCTGCACTATAAAACCTCCCCACCCATTTGGGAATAAAATCGTTTTTTTCAAATATAAATTACTAAATTCCTTTAATTAACCTTCCCCTCATTTCAAACTGTGATATCAACACTGAAGGCTTCATTCATTCACTCGTGAAATAGAGAGGGAACTTGGCATGGCGTTTTATGGACTTGGGGCTCTGAAACTGAACCGGTATTGCGTGGGTATGCGATTCATTACATTGTAACATTTGGACAGAGTTGCCTTCAAAAAGCGTCAAGGTGAATGGGTTCCACGTGGTCACTGGAATGCCATCATAGCCCTGGCAATCTCTTACACTACAAGCTCCTACTCACTTTAAACATCGGCCTTTAAACTTTAAACCCCTAAGAGAGAACAGGGCCCTTTATTATAGCTCATTCATAAAATATGCAAGTGAACTCCAGTTCTAAAATTACCCGGTGGATTTACCATAAACTCTCTACCCGCTTCTATTACGAATTTGAACATTTTTAACTGTCTCATGAACCCACTGGGTTCCAGACTTGTTTAAAAAACATTATGCTTAATTAGAATCACAATGTTGGCAAATAAACGATCAAGCACATATTAGTAATCACCATGCTAATAAATTTCATCATCATCACCGCCACCACCACCACCATGTCCACAAGTACCACCACGGTTGTATTTCTAATTTAATTTATGTTTTTGCCACCCGAGTGCAAAGATAAGAGAAGTGACAGCCTGCCCATTTGTCTATTAAGAGAGAGACAGAGAGAGAGAATATAAGGAACTGAATATAAAAAACCCCTTTCACTTCCTAAGCGTCACTACTGCATTGCGTTTTATTACTCGAATCTAATAATGTGGGATGGAGTTGGAACTACAAAGTACAATCTCATTCTAAATCATTGACATGAATCCAATCTCTTCAGCTATAACTAATAACACTCTACAATACAATCCAAATTTATAAATCCGACCCAATCATGTGGAATAGATTTTAGGTCCCCCCTCCCCCCTAAATGATTCAATTGACTAAAGCTCCAAGAGCTAAGGCAAGGATCCTTGAGTAGGATAAGGTAAAATATCCTGTGAAATCCCAAGACACATAAAATATAAATTAAGTCATCGACATAAGGATAGAAAAAAAACTTGGGAAACTCCCGTTGCAGCTTTTCCTGGCTCAACTCCAAGCTAGAAATACCATAGAGTCGTATCGGAATCCATTTATGAGATTAGCTCTTTAATCCACAATCTGTCTTTCTATCCGAGGGATTATCATGAGAGGCTTTTATAAATTACTACAGCTAGATTCTTGCCTAATCTCCCTCCTCAGTCAACATTTCCGACATCAAGCCCGACATTTAAATATTTGGAGGCCTATCTCCCCATCAGCCAGAGCAAATAATCAAAATAACTTAAAATAAGTACAATCCAATGGCTTCAATGGCATTGGTATTCAGGGGGCTAATCTCATCAGAATTATCAATAGGTGGCAGAGAGACTTTGAAATATATTCAAGGCTCGAGGTAAACTCAAGCCTAGAAAGTGACAGAAAGTGTGAGATCATTTACATACTAGGAAATCCAGGTATTTGCTCAATTTGAATTAATGAGCTAGCGATAACAAGGATTTAGATTTATATATCAAGAGAAGGCAGAGGGGGTTTTATGGGTCGTATAGTCTCCAGTCTCCTTGGGTCCTGTCCGTGAGTCCTGACTCCTTCATAAAATGTGATGATGATGATGTGGTAATATGTACTAGGAATTTTCACCCCCGGTTACACCAACTTCCAGTCCAAGAGGTTACTTTAGCATCAACAAGCCTTTGGTTTAATATCTTGGTTATGATTTTTTTTAAAGGAGCGGGTCATTATGCATAAAATATATACACTATTTAGATTCACTCAATCTATGAACATGAGACATCATTTCCCAACATATTTTCAATATTATGAGCAATGACTACCCTGAGCAGGAGGGTATGGTTATATTTATAATATACCCTGTACAATATACATACTTTTTTTACATATATTTAAAATATAAAATGATATAAACATTTTTTTTTAAATTGAGGATACGGATAGATGAAATTCCAAGTGTGCCGAGGGCAAAATCGTGCACTACCAGTTCAGTCACCCTCTAAGAAACGCCTCTTGTCTAGTTCTCAGTTTTATAAGAAAACTTAACACTCTTGATAGAAAAGGCTGGTGCCTATGAGCCATATTATAAGATCCACGTCGTCCATCCATTCTCCCATGTGTAACAGCCCAAGAGGGCAGATTCTTTCTGCATCTACTTCTGCACTGCACTTTTTATCAATCCAACATCCACAAGCTCTCTATACCCACTACTACTATATACCTACTATACATGACATGTGAGGAGTTGATAAAATTCAATAATAAAAACAGATAACAAACACAAGCCCCTCTCTGTATTCCCAATCTCCCTTTAAACTAGAGTGTGCAGAAATATACTTACGACTGAAATTCTTATAAAAATTATCTCCTTTTTATCCACACTCTTCTTTCTTGCTATCACCGCAAATCTGGGGATTTTTTTAAGTATATTTTTTTGCTAAGGGGGATTGACAACTGACAGCGTTCACCTGGGTCATCCATACATTACTATTATTTTAAAGGATGTATAAAACGCTTGAAATTTTACTCTTGTTGGACTTTTGAAATTGATAGGAGGAGAAGGACGAGTTTGGGGATGCAGGCGGAAATTGCAATCTAAATAAAATCATAGTTTGAGAAAGAGCTCTTAAAAGAATCCTAGGAATCTAAGATGATGATGATGATGTGGTCGTTACAAAACTAAAAGCCAACCCGACCGGAGGAGGACACCCAATAGTGTATAAGATTCTCACAGAGATTTTATAAATCCCAACATCTTGTTCAATCCGGCTGCCCCCTTATAAGAGTTGTGTAGTTAGACCTTGTTGCGGACTATAATACGTGTCTGAGTTCCTAATGTGACTTGTAACTCGTTGTAACTTTATACAAAATAATATTATAAACAATTTTTTTTATTCATCAACTCTTCAAACTTCAACTCTCATTCCTGAGGAGTCAACTTGGCTTTTTGGCTTTGCTTTTTCCCCTTTTTTCCATCCATAGAAAACATGGGCTTTTGGATTTTGCCAATCCAAGCCAATCTCATGCTAAATACCTCAGACTTGTGATGATACGAGTTGCCATGCGAGCACAGACACAGATCCAACCACTAACTGCCAACCATCGTATAGTAATGCTATGGTATCATCATACACCTCTACACGTCTATTTATTGGTCATTTAACTCTTCATGGCCCATTCTCAATACGTCAATACTTCAAAACATCAAAACTTGAGATCAAACATGGATCAATTCATGCAAAACAGTGGGGGAAGATGTCTAAGTAATTCAACTTGGAATGATGGAAATAAAAATCCACCACCACTCTTGAATTTTTCGTCAGTTTTGATTAAGACGTTTTAGGATCTCTCTCACTTTTTTTTAGCTGCAAATTGCCTAGGAATTATAATCCCTTTCCAATACTATCTCCCAATCTGTCTGTTAATGAAACGGTGAGTGAATATTAGACATGTATTTATGAATAGGTCCATCTGTACTAATCAACGCTTGTAATCAAATACAAAAGTCTTTAGCCTCTCTCTCTGTACATGGTTATTAGGAGTGTGAATTAATTTTAGGGGGAAAGATTTTAATAATCCAATTTCATGCAACCCTTTCGAAATCCATGCACAATGCTTTGACCTCGCTCTAGCTCATTTGTGTGTCGTTATGTGGGCTATGGCGTGTGAGAGAGGCAATTGTGAACTCTTGTTGATGGTTTTTGTTGTAAAAAAAAGTTTGTAAATCCTATTTTATGGTTGGAATTCATTTTATTTTAATAAAAAGATTTTAGCTCATCGAACCGCTTGAGACTTATCAGATTCTTCTCAAGTCTCGAATTCATGAGGAGATATAATTAAATATCACTTTACTTTACTGTTCTAATCCTAATCTGTTATAATTTATACGGTTTTTCTTGAAAAACACGCTTTTGAACTTATGTCAGGTTTCAGATTCTCGAGATAATATTTTGAGATCATACCCGAGTCCTTTATCCCTAACTCTTATAACTTTTTTAAATTTTTTTTAAATATTGGACTGTACTACATCAAAGAGATGATTCAGAGGGTTGAACTTGGCAGAATTGGACAACAGGTTGTCAAGTGGCCGATTACCTATACGTTTCTCGAATCTTTTTCATACTCTTGAACCAACTGTTGGAGTGATGAATATAAATGGTAATCATGGTAAAAATTCCTCGTTTTCTTGTGCATACAATCCTTTAAAATATGTACATATATTTGGACTGCATACCCTCAACATGTGACTTGATAGGAGAGAGATTTTTTTTCTTATAGAAATGGACAGAGCGAAAGTTCCCTTTGGATATGCTTCATCTAGGTGTTTCATAATTGGACACAATGTTGACCGATGAAGTGTCATAACGAGTGAATGGCTTTACTTAGATAGTATGGGAATTCATTTGACAAGAGTAGCACTTTTTTTAATATTTCGAGACCAACAAGCCGATTATTTATATCCTTAAATATTTCAGAGAAAAATTAGATATTATTACAGTGCGGAAATTTAGACTCAATAGTAAACTAATTTACATCCAAAATTAAATATTAAGTAATCCAGGCTTCATCCGACTTTCAATATTTGGGCTTTCGACCACCACAGTAAAACCCATACGGTCATTAATTCATCAACCCTGAAGACGAAACTAAAATCATACAGTTCATTTGCACCAGAGGCAACAGGTAGGCCTAATCAACAATTCCTCTACACACAATGCAAAAACCCACCAACCCACAGGCCTTGACCATCCGTCCTGCTTCGATGCCAATGGTGGCCTGGCATTGGAGGTGACACAAATACTAAAAACTATGCAAAAAATAAATGCAATATAATTCTACACTCTACATGCATACATATAAATTCACACAAGATTTACAACAATTATATTCCAATTATATACAGGTGTATACCTACTTGTATTAAATACTTAAATAGTTCACTCTACTTGATACTATCAAATAATAATTAAGCCTAGCCGGTCGGTAGTGGCTACAAAAAAATATAAGAATCAAAACACTCCCGACCTCATTATCCCAGGCCAGGTCCGATACTTGAATCCCAAAGCCGTGCTAAGCCAACCACTTCCAACCATTGGCTTCACACACCTTCGCATCTTTTGGTATCTGCACTCTAGAGCCTATAGCCAAAGCCAAGGTGTATAATAATAATGATAATAAATTCATGAGCTCTAATCCACTAATCCACAACTGTTTAAATAAGGTGGTGGAGGCCCGAGAGGGTATTTTTATACGTATCAAAAACACTTTTGTAAATAATTGCCTAGTCGTGTCCTGCCAAGTTTCATGTTCTCACTTAGCCTAGCTACAAGCTTAAGTGATAGTTGCTATCAAAGTGTCAAGATATCCCCGACAATCTATGGACGAGGACTATAACTCCAATAGAGACATGAAACATGAAGGAGGTCATGAGTCCTCAGAGAGAGACAAAAATTAGTTCCGTTCGAGCGTTTAGAAATTACTGTAGATTTGTAAACCTACATTTATAATAGATCTATGCAAGAACATACACAGATATAATTATATATTCATATCTCTGGCTTAATTTCTAGATTCCCTCACCTTTTTATAATCTCATTTGACTACACACACAAAGTTTCACACAATTCCAAACTAATAGCCCAGCAGCTCCAACTAACTAATACATTTAAACACATTCGACTCAGGTGCAATGCACTCTGAATGAAAACAGAGAATGTCTCTCTATATCTCTCTATCAAGAAAAGGGGATAGTAGTGACTTTAAAAATATTTTCCTATATCCTTTGTTCATTAAATTAAATTATTATTATTTGCATAGAAAGTGTGGCACAAGCACTGAGATCTCAATGTGGTCACCTCAGAGAGCATTTGTACATTAAAGCTCCTATTTAGCTACTGAGAAGAAACTCACAGCTTTTTTTCTCATACATTTACGACCAAAATCCTCTAGTCTTAATCCACGTAAGTGGATTGCACATTGAGATCCTAATTTTATATTTCTCTACCCAAGAGGGAGAATAATCTCAAGCAATTAGTTACCTATGGACCTACCACACAGTACACTGGCCTCCTCTCACTATCATTTGTCTCTCACCTAGCTTCTTGAATGTAAACAGCCATCATCCATACCTATGCACACTCATAATAATAATATATACACAAAAATATACTTAAAGAGTCAAGTCAAGAACCACCACTGCCAGGCCAATCTAATCCAACTAATCCCAAGCCACACTTTCTAAAAATTTCTTCTATAAAACTATTACTCATTATTACTGCATTTAGAGCCACAATGTCTCTTTAGCAGTACTTGAGAAGTGCAGTGAACTTAGCTAATGGTATTTATAATCAGGTGATGGTGGTGGTGGTCTTCCCATCATCGGCAATCCTCATCGAGGTGTTGTGGGGACATCCATTTCATTACGTATCATATTTAAAGTCCCTACAGCCATCAACCCCCTTAGATTTGAGCAACTTGGTATCATTAAAAAAATTTTAAAGTACAGAGAGCACATCAAAATCCCTTTAGACGAATGTAGTAGGTCAGGCCGGTGTGCGGAGCAAAGCCTACACACGAAATATTAGATACCTACATTCTAATTTCCACTACCAACCAAGTAGAATAGATTGCAGAACACTCCAACTACAACACTAGGCCAATAACTATCTAAAGTTCTTTTTTTGGGGTTTGATCCCATGGCGTGTGTCTAATTCTGCCTACACATTCTTTGCACATAATTATGAGAGAGAGAGGCAGAAATAAAAACTAGGCTACAGCAGTTCCCTACGGTCAACAATCGAACGAGTAACAATGTCCATTCTTTAAATTAGTTGGTACAGTTTACTAGTTTTTTCCAAATTTCTCTAGCAGTAATAATGATAAGCTACAATGTATTTTATTATGGGAGTACAGTGTAATAAAAATTAGCTGAGATCAGGGATCTTTCTGATGAATATCGTTAGAGATGATACAAGAGGATCATTTTAATGCCTTTGCATTTTAAACGTTTTTATGAGTGAAATGCATTTTTATGAGCAAATCAGGTTTCGCTAACCTGTGCCTACACCTTCATGCACTCTAGCCAACTTTTTTTAAGCACGTGCCGGTGCATAAATCTCTGTTGGATTTTTAGACCCAGCCCTAGTGGACATTATAGATGTAGTTTATAGGAGTTGTGATTTGTAATCGTATTTACAATTCCTCCATACCAGTCCAGCTAACACATTCATGGGCCTAGTACAGTCTCTACAACACTCTACCCTTGATTCCTGTTTTCTTTATTGGCAAATCTTCATTCCAAACGTTTAGCAAGAAGAAGACTGTACAAGGAAGAGCTACGAACATACACACAAGATGATATGCTTACAGAGGGGTAGTGATATCAAAGATTACATGTAATTTAATTAAATGACTTGGACAGGAGGGGGTAGAGAGATGCCCCTGTAATTACAGAGACTCCATACTAATCAAGACAGGAGTGATTGATCTCTGACGAAATCTATTAGCAACCAATTACAAATCAATTAATTGGACTCCTCTGAAGACGAGCCCTGAGTTACTACACCATATTTCCATATCCTTGTATCAATTTCCTTTTCAATACCTTGAGAAGCTCATAAAGTAATCCACTCCAAATTGTCCCAGTCGCCTACACTTTGAACTGTAGAAAAAAGTTTTTTGTTTTAGCAACTTTTTTTCACAATATAAAAAGGCATACACACTCAGACACACAAAAACACAACAGATATACATACAACACAACATACATGCATATATATACATTTATATGCACACTACCGGTATGTAATAAAAATAGTGATAATCATAAAGCCTGTGCCCATACCACACATACAAGTACAACTTCAATCAACATAGTACAAGCCCCCAGGGCTGTGTCTATATAATCTCTTATTGTCTATTACAGTCCTTTCCATCCATATTCATAAATAATAGATTTACTACATATTCACCCCTTGTACTAACTAATAACTACTAACTACAGTCCATAAGGTAAAAAAAAACTAAAAAGTTTCTCGTTTCTCTTTATTAATCTCTGTATGCACATTTTGAGTTGTGGGAATGTGTGTGTGACTTGGCATGGCTCTACAGAATTCTAGAACGGACTAAATGGCTATATCTACCAAGAGGAAGAAGCTTTGAATCTTTTTGAGATTGGGATTTTGCATGAGATTTTGGCCAATCTATACTTGGGCTATTGGTAGGGATGTTGGTGGTGGGGGTGATTGTAATTGTAATTGTGTTTAGAGTGGAGATTGCAGTAATGAATGAGATGAGATGGAACATTTGTAAAAGTACGGGCTGATGCAGTCAAGTATTTATAAGGAAGGAAAGCTTTTTTTTTTAAAGATTTGCTCTCATACTATTGCACGATGACCGCATTATTGGCTTTTACAAAACTGAAAGTGAGTAACAATCACTTGGGATCAATTGTTAGTGCGATGGTAGAGTTGGCAGGGCTGTGTGTAGAAATTAAATGCATTTTCTAAACTGAGCCACGATACATCTCCATCCTTCTATAATATTAGATATTTGCATGTGCATATACAGGGAAGATGCATCTGGTCTCTGTGCTTTATGGACTCTCTAAATAATTTATTAAACTTTTGCATCTTCAGTTAACTCATCAAGATTTACTCTGTCACCTGTACTACAGAACGATCGCGAAATCTGTCTAATCTAACCATTAATAATTTATTTCGAAAAATAACTGTATGGACTTCCAGCTCCAACTTGAACAATGTAGATCCGTCATGGTAAAAAAAATGTGTTACAAGAATCCCAAATCAACACCCATTTTTAAAGCCATTTCCTCTCGGCTTTAAATTGGTGTCTAGGACAGACTAAGCCATCATGAGACATGATCCCACTAACACTAACTCTGCCATGTCACAGCAGGCCAGGGTCTAATGAGTTTAATATGTTTACTCGGCTATAGTTTGCAAATACTGACATAAATTGATACCTCCATGTAATGTAATGTACTTACAAACTATGGCTTTAACCCACTACCACCACCGCCATCACTGCACTTCACATTCGACACTCCAAGTCATAATCTCGTACATGAATTTAGCTATAGTTTGCAAAATAAAAATCCACACACATTCTCCTATGTCGGTCTCTGTCTCTCTCTGAGTCAAGCAGACTATTAAAGTCAATAGCTGCGTAGTACACCGTACACCCCGCAATTAAATCAGACTGGAATAATGAACACAATGACTAATTCTTGTGATGAGTCTAGGTGGCTACAAATAAGGAGCATGTGGACAAGTAGAGTCCATAATAGTTTAATCATGTGTTGATGTTTTCCAGAATCAGATCTGACAGGTTTTTAGGATCCAAGCAAAACAAACCACACAAACTCTGCACCCTGACCACAACAAACTCTCGAGTTCTCCTTATTATTATGTTGCTATTTAATTGCACGTCTTCAGCTTTCATATTACAGAATGAAGATACAGATTCTGTACACGGGGATTCAAGACTTGAGGTTTTAGAGGTCTTATGTCAAAGGCTCCCCTTCACTTTTCATCTCTGACACTGAAGGCTTAATCTTGGCTTCAATTATAAAGGATCAAAGGTTAACTGTTAACGCTCTGTAATCCCTGTTTTGTTCCTCAAGTGTTTAGCCCCAAAAAGCTTCCACACTTAATCGTGACAAAGGAACTGGTGTACTGAGCTCATCTGTATAAGAAATGTAATTAAAACTGACCTTTGTGGTGGCATTTTGTTCATTGGATTCATTCCGTTTGCTGTTGCCTGTTGCATCATCTGCATCGGCAGCTTACGGTCCAAGTCTCAATTGTATTTCCTGTAACACAATCAAAGGGAAACACATTTTTAGACTCAAGCTTGATTTTGTAAACGCTGTTGTCTTAATGAGTTTTTAGGCGGTCTTTAAATTACTTTGAAGAGCATGGCTAATTGAGAAGCAAAGCGTGCAAAGATTCTCCCTATTGGGTGGATGAGTTTTTTTCAAGGCACATTCCACACTATAGGGCGTTAGTCAAGTACCATACTGGGCTAACAAGATGAGATACTAATCTCCTCTCAAGATCTGTCCCCGTTTCCCACGATCCGACAATAAAAGAGTCCCCCATTTCTCATTTCCATATCTGGATTTCATATTCCATTTCCAATCTGCTTCATTAAACCTTGTAGAATAATACGTTGCGAGCTTTAAGTACACACTTGCCCCCTCCTATGGAACTCCGTAAAGGGTACTTTATACACTGAACCAAGATGTTTATTAGCTTCCCATCCTTATCTTCCAGTTCATCCCCTCATACTCAAAGAAAGCAATCACACAATCTGACACCACCACTGATTGCTTCCCAGCCTTTCCCCTACGACAATATTATTAGATACTAAAGTGCTAGACCGTATGAAGACTTGTTGACACTTGGGATTCTTACGGTCTGGGAGTCAGAGAGGAACTGGATTGAATTGGAACTGTGTGTAGGGTATTCCATTTCCAGAGCCCAACTAATTTACATACGATTACAGAGCATTGATAATTGATAATCCTCGGGATTTTAATGCCCAAGCTTATCATGTAAATAGACGGATGAGCATTTGCACTCAATGAATTTAGAGCTGTGAACGAAGCCAGCATGGTTTCATGTTAACTGCAAAAGATAACCCAAGAATGCAAGGTTAGACGTTAAATTTTTTTTATATATTATCAATTCTGAGTCAACCCTTCTGCACTTTGGATCATCTGACTAAATCCGAGCAAAACTTGGTCAAATGGAGAGCATGAATATTAATATCCGTGTTACTCTCCATCTGGAATCGAGAGTGTTACATGGATGTAATCTTCTTTACATGGTGTCATGTAAAGGTCATCCATGTGTCTGTGTGTGTGCATTGTGCGATTCAGGATTGAATGAGCGGAATCCTTATCCTCGTCCTCAGCTATTAGAGAGAGCACGTAGGGAAATGTACTGAAGGTTAATCGGAGGTCGGATGGGACGCAAAATGATTTTGTCACGCATTTCATTCAAATTCACAAATATTATTATTATGATGAGAGGTGACTTTATTGGAATCCTTTTCAAAGGGCAAACAAAGCCGACAAAGTCCAGATTGCTCATATCAAAAACTGTGTGAGACTTAAGTATGAGAGCGGAGAGTTTTAGTTCTCTAACAATCTAGGGCATAAGTTAATGAGCTTGAAACTTTTGATATTTATGTGGTCCATGTGCGTGCTGTGCTGTGGGAGATCATAAACTGCTTAACACATTCATAAACTCAGAAAGCCTACAGACTCAAATCGTATCGGACATAAACATGCGACAGAGGAGACTAAATTCAGACACTTTGTCAATATCAGAGACCAAGATCAACTACACGCTTCTCTACCTCTTGATATGCTTTATCAGTGTGGATTTTGAATGTTTATATTCTTTGGTTGAGGGGTTTAAAATTTAAAAAAAAGTTCAATCTCTAAAGCTTTTAAACTCGTTTAATACTTTAATAGCTTAAACTTGTAAATTCTTAGGCATGTCTAGGTAGATATAGATCGTATGCTAACTAATCTCTCCGTCCTCTCCGTTTAATGTCATTTAAAGGTTAAATGTAATTGAATGGGGAATTATGCAAAACTCACCACTCCAAGCTCAGAGGACACCTCACCGTTCAACAACATTCAAAAGCCGGAAACGCTCATGGACTCGTAGCTTTTTCCCATTGCTATTGCCACCACCACCGTATCTCCCTCCAAAGGTAAAAACTGCCTATCACTCAACAACTTTGCAAGTCCACGTAGGAAAATCTCTAAAAACTCATCATTCATCGTGTATCACTCTAATGACAACGAGGATAAGTGTTTGAAACATGTACAGAGCAAAGGTAAGCCTTTTGATCGAGGACACGAGGACAGACTGCGGCTACTAGAATTACCAGATCAATTTACATCCCTCTAGACTCTATATAGACCAACAATAAGATTTTTGCCATTTAACTACTAAAAAATACTAGAAAATCATATAGTTAATCAGCCTCACTGCGTGCAGACCTAAATTTTATAAGGAGTAGATAATCCTTTTCCCAAACATTTAATATCATCATGAAGGATAAGTTAAAAAAAAAATATTAATTTATAAAATACTTTCCCTGTCCCAAGCTACTTATTACTTATCTACACAGAAATGTAATTGATGTAATCCTCAGTGTGCAAATAATATGAGGGGCTTTTTAAAAAAAAAGTATTCAAATAAATCCGACACTCGACCTTGTCAACAGTTCCTCTCTCATCATCATCCTTGCTCAAGCCTCATTCTCTAATATTTGTGTACTTATTATGACCAGAGAGAGATATGACATGACAACTCTACTTACAAAGGCTCACAACTTTGCTGAATTATAACAAGAAGTATTTTTCCATTCAAAGTAATGATGGCCTAAGCTTGTGCTATTACTATTGCAATTACATCCCCAGAATGCCAAAAAAACAACACTCAACACTTAAATTTGAAACAAACACAAAGTTACATGAGAGAGGGAAAGGATTGCTTAATATTCTCTATTGGTTATGTGTTCTAAAGGTTTTGAAACGATTGCGTGTCCTTAGTCTCCACTTTGGCTACCTTTATAAACATTTGAAAAATATAAATATGTTTACCTACTTGAACTCGCTCCTGTTCCTATCTCTGTCTCTCTAGTATTTAGTATCCTAATATGTAGTGAGGATAATATGATAATATATGCTCAGTCAATCCACCAAATAGTTTTACATGACGAGAGGGCGGAATAGGGCCAGTAGTGGTGGCACATTGCTTCAATGAAATCCTTCTGCCTCTCCTAGTATATCATTGTGTGGAGTGGATTACAGAGTGAAAAAGTATTTTGCATGTTCGTGTGACCTTCGTCATTGTTATTTCTTAATCATTTTTAGCCCAGTTCTCCACTCTGTCTGCACATTACTACAGACACCACCACCACCACTAGTCATAATCACTCAAGAGTGCTCTCAGAACACTTATTGTCAGTAGTAATCACATCAGCGAGTCATTAATGAGTAATAATGATAATAATAATAAGCTTAATACACTAATCCCCAGCTACCTACCTACATATTAAACAGCTTAAACTTGGAACGTTTTAAAATCCTTAGCTGCTCAAACTTACACAACTCATCAGATTCATGATCATGAATGAGGACATGGAATTATAAGCTCACCATCACTAAATCCCAATATCCTCATTCATCTATATCCACTGGAGTATATAAACACTGACATACGCAAAAACCCTTCACATGATACAAAATTTCAAATACAACCTCAAGACGTAGATTATTTATTACGAGCTATTATAAAAGGTTGGAAATATTTTTCATAACTAACATATAATAAATACCCTCACCACCACCGGCTACTATTAGTCTATCGAATAAACAAGGGAAACTTTTCCCTCAAATCACGCAGACTTGATTCATAACTATTTGAAATGAGGAATTAACCTTGTGAAACAGTTCCTGCATTGTCTATGCAACATCATCAGACTTCAGGCCCTTTTGGGTTTCAGTCTCTTATTAATCCAACGTTATTTCACAATCTCCAGCTTAAATCCTAGTCGTCACTTATGTTTTGGAAATGCTCGGGCTGCAATTATCCTTTCAAGTTTCAAGATTGTTATTTTTGTATTTAATCGAGATTCCCATCCTTTTATAGCTGAGCTTTTATAGGAGGAGATGGTAAAAATTCATAACCTTGTGCTCTACAGGCTTTTGAGTCCCTATTCACTGACAACTAAATCAACCACACATGTGGATGTCAATGTATACATAGCCTAGTTTGTTTGTGGATGGATAAGTGAATTGGTTGGGTACCCCATGAGTTGAACTCTTTTTTCAAGTACCTTTAAATATTTGGTACTTGTGACTTGTAATTAGTAATTAGTAATTTTTTCGCAAAACACAGCTCCTACCTCTGTACATTTGTTGTTCAATCCTCGTGGAAAAACACGGAGACGTGTCCACTAGTGAAATTACTCATGGAACACGCCGAGACGCAGAACAATGTAAGGACACAACACCCGAGTTATCCTATTTTGGACCTAACATCCGCTAAATCCAATATCCCCTCAACAGTCAGACATGACAACCCATCCTTCAAAAAAAGTATCAATTACCTCCAGGAAGCAGAGATGCATATTCCAATTCCCAATCTTGTTCTATCCTCCTGATATTTCTAATATAGAATAAATCCATAACACCTCTCCTTTACCTCTCTCTATATACATACAGTATGAATAAAAATAATTCCACAGCTCTTTCCATACACAGCACGACAGAGTATCTAGCTTCAAACACAGAGACGGGAAGCCAAACGTGTGCGGAAAGGTTTACTTACAAAGTATAGGATGGCACATACAGATTCTCTGTCTACTCTGTTTTCCAATGTGGTAATCACTTGACGTGAGTGCTCTGCTGTCAAGCGTCAATTTCTAAATTTGCATCATCAAATCAAAGAGCTGGGAGATTAGAATTAATCGGAGGATGATGAAAGCCATGGGCTGTCTGTCCATGAATACAGTTCAGTCTGTACCGGATCTAAGTGATATGAAGCTGTCCTCCCTATCTAAACCTTAATTTACCATATAGTGGCTATAGAGGACTTTTAAAAACGATTCCAATGTACACATAAACAGATAGATCCAATACAATCCTGGTCTGATGCATATGCAAAAGGTAGACAATTGATTAGATTGCAACGTGTCAACAAAGCCCATAGCTGAAATCTCCATGCAAATCTCTATGTAAATAGCAATGATCATGAAGACAAACAAAAGGTGGTTCGAGCCGGTCCGCGAGGTTAGAGCTGAACTTAGAATTTACAAATACCTAATCCACTTAACACGGAAGGGGCAAACATTGTTCTCAGTCTCTGTGACTCTTAGATACTAAATTTGAATACGTAAATCCGTATATCCACCTTTCTCTCTCCGAAGGTTAGGAACTATATTTTTGTAAACAGTATGGAATAGATAAAAACGTACATAACGACCCAACTGATACTACCTCATACGACCTTCTCCCTCTTTACAAATCCCTCATCTCAAACGACAGTAATTTAAAAGAGTTAGAGCCCTGTTTCTAAAATCCAAACTGCGATAGAACTGTGAAAGGAAGCGAGCCATTTATATAAAAGTTGCTACTTCCATGTTATGAAGTAAACAAGAAGGATATGGCTGTCCGTCTGTGCTGCGAAAAAAGTACAGACTCTTAAGGCTATTAGGGAGGTTGAGATAGAGTGTGATTTTTTATTTACACTTTTACACTTGTGTGTAAGGATATTTGGATGTGAATTTGATGGACTACAATGGGAAACTATGGATGGAAATGTGTGTTTGAAAATAAAAAGAGGAACAAGTCCGAATAAAATGCGAGAAATCACACCATAGGGTACAATTCATGTTTCTATGAGTTTTTTTTCTTCTCCTTGTGTTTAAATGCTCTCTCTAAACTGAAGCCCTAACTCTTTTACGCTTGGCTATGGACTCCCAACTGTCAACTGTGTGTCGACTTGGCTAAGCCCGTATTTCATTTTGCCACGTAGGATGTACGAGTGGAGGAAAGTAGGGAACAAGACATTTGACATGTAACCTCTTTGTTTGAACAAAAAGTGTAAACAGGGTAATCACTCTTATCTAAGAGGCCTTGGAGTGAGAGAGGGAGGTCCATGCAGATCTATACACACAAACAACACAATCCTCCGACTACTTCCGCTTTTAGGCGACACTTCCCAAAACCAATTACACCCCGTATGGTCCACCGAACTCTCAGTTCTAATTCCAAGTCCTTGGAAACTGTTGAGGACTTTTTAGACTAAACTTTTCCATTTCTCACAATCCAATACACAAAATAGATTATGTCGTTATGTTTAGAGGTAGGATGGGATCACTGGAAAGAATTCACGAATCCTTACAAGAAATAAAAACAAGTCCAATCATTTCCAAGGGAGTTCAAAAGATCCCCTCAACCTTTAAAAGTTCAAATTCAAACCTCAAAACCCACTCATATTCCTAATACCCATGGATAGCATTATAAGTCACATATTCAACTATACATGAAAGAAATTTATTTCTTTTTCTCCAAACTCTTTTTCTCCGATACACCACCCACCATCCACAGTTCAAACATGCTAGAAAGCCTAGAAACTCTCAACTGCATAAAATCTTCTTCTTCTTTTATAAACATCTGAGAACATGATACAACACACTGGCCAAGGCTGCAAAAATGCAAACAGTGTCTCTAATATCTCTCCAGCTTTGTTTCTAACTTCCAAAGACCCGACCAAGCTCCAATAAAAAGTATTTGAAGTTTCATTTTATTCCTAAGCCTCCTCTCCAAACTCCTACCTTTAAAACTCAGCATCTCTCTCTCTCAGAGAAATTTTAGAGAGAGAAAGCGAGTGGGATTCACCTCCCTATATATCTGATCAATTTGAAGGTACAAAGAAGCCAAGAGGGTTAACCCTATGACATGAAAACTAGAAAACGACTAGTCTATCCTCCTAACCCTTTCTTTACATACAATGTGAGAGAGGTTTTGAATTCTCAGAGAATATCTAATCCCCATCTGTACACCCGATATACACACGTAGATCCGTCCTCATCTCTTACCAAAACCCACATACTGAGAAAGGCTTCAAAGACGTACGTAGGTTATTTGTGTCCGCCTCCAAGACCCTATACGCTACAACTACAACTACAGAGAATGTGGTCTCTTCACAGGATTCTATAGCATCTCGTCTTTTCGACCTTCTCGTTTGGTCGGTGGTGGCCAACCTCATGGCCTCCTGTGTACCAGAGGGAGATGCTTTCTCTCTTTTTTGCCATCTCTATACAAAATAATCCTCCTTTCCCCGTGTGGTATGCAGAGCGTATTATTATCTGTACAGGAGAAGTACAACAAAGTTCTCCAAGCTTTTAGCTATGCCCTAGTCTTTGCAGACAATATGTTCACCAACTAGGGTCAGACACCCACGAGGTATTTGGATACACCTTCTAACCCTTTCAAAACTGTATGGACTGTAGATCCAAGTGAAAGTAGTAGCAGGTTGGGTTGGGACTAGTACTAGTTACTAGTAGTGGCTTGTCTATCATTTCAAGTCTCCTCTCCACATTCTCAGTAGCCTTCGTCTCTATTGTCAGCCTACTAGGAACTTGCGGACTATCTACTGATCTCATTTCCTTTGCGCACCTACGCTTTTCTTATCTATTTTTTGACAAATAAAATCCCGAGGCAGCTTTCCCCATTGTTGCCTTACACTCCTGTACTAGACTATTTGTCATCTTCCTCCACTCTCTTCAGCCTTAGGTGTGTTTCTCTGTGTATCTGGTAGTCTGTGTAGGTATCCTCCAAGCTCTGTCATGGTATAACTATACGTTGGTAATCTGGTAGTATTTGTGCTGACTGTGTCGGACGATTTAAACCCATATGGTTCAATGTATGTATGTGTATAAACTATAGAGGGAGGATAGATGGGAAAGTGTGTCTCTCTCACTTTCTCCATGTCTTCATAAAAGGTAATGCCGTACTATAGTGGAGAGATTTTTTTCACATGGAGAAAGCACCATGAGCCTCTTGGAGATAGGATTGAATGATGTAGTGAGCGGGTTTTGGATCCCAGACATATTACTTTAAGATTGTCCATGATGGGATTCCTTCTGGGTATATATATTTATATACATTCTAAGCTCACCGGAACACTTGGAAGTTGAAACTCTCCTCGAGAGATTGTAGAGTGGAGCATCCATGGATTGATCAAAGAGGTTTTTAAATTTGAAAAAAAACTATTATAAAAACTTTCACTCTCTAAGTTTAGTGAATATGTATTTTAAATACGGTTCTTTAAACTCGGAATCATATTAGTTTGGGAAACTTTTTTCTTTGAAATAAGAAAACTCATATGCTAAAGAGTTTGCAGCACTTGAGTTGGTTTAAAATCCTGCTTCTCCTTATAGCAAGTGTCATAAACTAAATGTCTCTATTATGTAAGCGAGAATTTAATGTACACAAGATAAGAGAGACAGTGGATTTGCATGTCCTTGCACCTTGTAACAAGTACATCAAGTACATCTTGGGTGGTAGATCCCAAACCAGTCGACCAGGTTGGACTGCTTTCACCCAAAAAAAATATATCCCTCGTGCCACCACTACCAAGCATATCCTTGAGCCAACTAAAAAACATGCATCTCTCAACCGAGAAAATACTCAGAGACTTCCATACATTATGAAATGACAATACTCAGCCAGAATCTAGAGAGCTTCTTGGATTTAAAATTTACAAGCTCAATACAAGTTTTATCTTAAATTCCCTCATGGTATCAACTTTTTATTAACCTGTCTTAAAAGTTGAGAGAAAGGAGCTCGTCGCTAAATTACTCAATACTTTTCCTCCATCCAAACTCAAAACATTTCACCATTTCCACCACCAACTCTTATTTCTCTTATTCTCAAGTCACAATTTATATATTTGGTTTTGGCTTTCGGGGGATTTTTTGAGGTTCACTTGACTCCAAGGATTGTGGAACAGACCAGGAGGCTCAAAAGCAATCTAGAATTCTAAGAAGAGTGTCTACTAACCAAACCACCGTGTATAAACTCCATTTCTTATTAGAGTTTCCTTGCCCCCCCCCCCCTTCTGTCTCAATTGACGTAGTTTGACATTTCCTGAGACTCTATGCCTTAAAATATGGAGAAAGCTCATCAAGCTCGAGAATAATGAATGAATCTTGACTCTATAAAGAAGTAGGCTGAACCGCACACTTTTATTGCAACTGTGGGAGAAGTTTTTCAGCTGACAGGAGGGTGGGGACGACCTGAAACACTAGATACCAAAAGGAGCTTAATTATTTAGCTAATTTTTGCTGGCAAACTTTAGACTTCCCTTTAGCTTTGGCCATCTTGGTCAGGTTGGGCTGTAGCTGATGATGACCAATATCGATGAGGAGTTGTCATCGAGGTTGAAATTAAACATTTTATAATTCATAATTACTCGGGGATTGTGGTGGTGGAGGGGGTTTTATCTACTCTCTACATAATTATTATGTCATTATATATTTACGCGTTTGGAAGGCTTGAACAGAAGTTATAAAAGTTTGAATAGCGTTACATGAAACGCCTGTCACCCTTCAGGCATCAGGAGTCATTGTTATTACCGATATTACGCGTAAATAATAAAATCAATAGCGTTTGATCGAACTCCCTATGGAATCCACCGATTCAAAGGGGTTGAAGAATCATTCAAGCCTCTTTACTAACCAACCAGATATACCTCAGCACTTTGTGCTTCTAAAGAGTACTAAAGACCTGTAACTTGTGAGTACTTGTAACATAGTTATGAGGCCAGGCCGATACGATAGCTCGTTGGCCACCGTGGACTTATTTTGATAACCTTCTATAACTACTATGTACAACCACTGATGGTAGTTGTGATGGTTATCTTTAAACTTTAAGCCCCTTTAAATAAATACCATGTTGTATAACAGGTGGTAAATCTTGGCACTTAATATAATTAAATTCTAGAATCAACCTGTTAAAATTGTACAAATCAATTTATTCATAAACTATGAAAAGTAAATAAAACCTAACCAATCGGAATGGCAATAAAATAATTTACATAATACATAAGTAAACGTAGATTTACAACCTACAGTCTAACTACTAACTTCTCAAACACGCAAAAAAACGCCGGCTCTACTCGAATGAATTTGTCCTTTTATATTCGCAAGGTTATCATCCGATATTTATTTCCCCGAGAAAAAAAAACCCTATAAATATTTTCGTAGGGGGAGATTGACATTTTGCCTTACATCAGCAAAACCGGGTAGGGCACCCATAGCCAATACGGAGTCTAAGCATCACCCTCACCCGAATTACCCAAACAACCATGAACTTAAGGTTACAAAAAATAAGGGAAAACACACACTTTATAATCCGAACTACCACAACTTCTTTATATCTTTATATCATACCACTCACTACCTGTTAAAAACATACAGTAACATTGAGTTTCAAAAAATCCACTAGCATTCAATTCAGAGGCTACAGCTACCCAAGCCCAAACGTTAGTTTAGAGTAAAGCTCCAGTGTGTGTAGTGGACATCGATAGAAAAGAAATGGTGAGTGCAATCATTTTTTATTCATTCATTGGCTCCCTTATTATTCCCTGGGAAGTGGAAAGTGAGGGCAACAAGGGCTGTCCACCCATTTCGCATCTACATTTCCAATCGTCTACACACACATGGGCTAAAAAGATTCATCATTATATATTATCCCTAATGATCGATATGGATTATCCTGGGTTACCATAGCATAAAAATTAGGACACGTCTACCAAACTCCCTAGTTCCACCAACGACTATATATGCCACCACTGCCAAAAACCTATGCACAACCTGAATACTACAATGTACAAGCTATAGAAGGAAGCAGATATTTCTCTCAATCATTCCATACGCTTTCCCTGCCAATTAAGGGCAGCCAAAAAGTCAGGTATTTTATAATATCCCATCCCATGCCAATTGTTCCCACTTCCCTTCCATGTAAATAGACTTAGTGCCTCTCTGTATTACAAATACTACCTCCTCTCAGAGCTTGATCCGAGCTTCCGTCATTCCAAAAGCTTCACACAATCCTCACACTATATTCCCATCATATAGGGAAAAACTATAATGGCCATCCTAACTTTACCATTCAACCCTTTATTCATGAATATTATTCTGATATCATTTGATATCATTCCCAGCTTTAAGAAGGGAGCAATCACAGATAGTGACAGCTAAAGAGTGTGGGGAACTTAATTTTTTCTTCACTTTGAAATAGAGCAAAGTGATTGTAGTTTGTAGTTATGAGGGGAAATTAGTCAAAGATTACTCACTAATTATTTTAGCCGAGGAATTAATTACCAACAGCCCTTGATTTTATTTAACATCCACCTTTTGAATTGAAACCAAGCCAGGTCTTTTGACCCTAATTCAAAAACATACAGTATCGACCTGTTATATTGTAGAAGTAGCATTTCTCGTGCCTGTATAGTGCAGCATGGTATAGAGGATAGGATAGGTGCCATAGGATTTATGATTTCATAACAAGAATCAATAAGAGCGTATAATTGATAAGGGCTTCCCATGAACTCCGCCCCAAATTCTTTAGAATTATAACTTTTATTCAGAGGGAAATTTCCGTTATAATTTGGAATTGACTTATCCAGAGGCTCCCAGATATTCACAAAACCTATTTTATCCTACTCCCCTGATTATATAATATCCGACTAACCATTTTATACCGAGTCACCCCTCACACGTAGGACTTGTGTGTTTCATAACGATATTCTAATGAGCTCTTATCATCTTGTTTTTTAATGGCATTTCTCTATCCCTTTCGTTTGACTAGAGAGGATGTTTTTTTTCTTTATAAAACTTTTTTCCCCAAATAAATTCATCGATGAATGAAAGGAGAAAAGAGGTGAATGGGAATCCTGTGGGACTCGAGACTCGTAACACCAGCTAAACTACTCGATATTTACAGGAGGGTGGGATATCAATCATGTCTTGTAGTTTTTCTACAGCTTGTCTTATCTACCTAACCCTTTTGTTATATCTCTGTACTATTCCTATTGTATTATGATTATGACACACTAATGGGGCTAGAGAGGTTAGATTATTTAGCTGAGAAGGATCCACATCTCATACGTACAAATAGTCCAACCTTCAACCTATGGGAATTGTGGGAAATTGGGTGAGCGGTAGGAGATATCAGAACTTTGATCCTCTCTATTTCCTCTATGGTTTCTCCAACGAGGAGCTTTGAACCTACAGGATTCTGAATAATTTCTAAGAGCTTTAAAAAAAATCTCACATACTTGTTGGGGACTAAACTGTTGACTGTGCGATCCCTCATTAGATTGAAAAATATGAATTAACTCCTGAAACTTCATGAACCTCCTTTCCACGATGATTGCTTTAAAAAATGGCCATGCATAAAGAAAAATATCATGAGCAACAATAGACACAGCAAATAGTTTACGAGTCCACTCGTCCTTTCATTTTTTTTTCATCCTAGATGATTTTAATAATATTATGACACGGTATAAAACGACCACAGGAATGTTAAGGATACGATCGAGGAGGTGGTGGTGGCAGTTTAGTATAATAAGAATGTAGCCGTACTCGTACAACTCCTTCATACCTCTGACCTATTTATCATGTAATGGTGAAAAAGATTCAATTGTCCTAATGGAATGAAATGTACCAACTACCTACTCTTTAAGAACGACTAGAACAAGCAACTCGTGACACTCTCAAATCTCTCCTCTCATCAATGATGATTTCTTACTAGACGGTCGGACAGACAGACAGACTCATAAGATACTCTACTGAGGAGCCTAGTAGAGTTTACAAGTAAGAATGTTGATTACAGCTCAAACATTTCCAACATAATATATTTACAAGTCTCTGAGCATTGAGAGCTTTAAGTTATGACTGTTATGAGAGGGAAATGTACAGAAGCTAGTGAGAGATCCATCTACTACAAATCTCTCCTTGTATGAAGTCATCAAGATTGAACAATTAGCTAATTTGGCATGCGGTAGTTATGTGTAGGTTGCTCCTTTACTGTGGGCTCATAACTCAGCCCCTGTCTACTTCGGCCTTGGACTAATACACTCATTACAATGAACATCAACAAAAGCTATTGACTTTTGACTCCCTATTGCCAACTTGTGATGACTAACTTGTATGAAATTTATTAACTTTAATCTTAACATCTCCAAGATCCCTGAGCCGTGTGGGTCACCCAAGTGTGTAGAAATATTTTTACACATTTTATATGACTTTTTAATTTACAATCATTTGACCAGTTAAATATTATCAATCAGTTATTCAGAGAATCTCTTTGAAAAGTCTTTCAAACATGCTTATGCACTCCAATCCGCTCAAACTATTTGATTTCCTTTACAAAGCTGTTAAAAGAAAATATTTATTTAGCCTTTTAATCCCTTGGCCAATTCAATTCAATACATCGTTAAAAGTACACTTTAAGGATCATTATCAGTCTTACATATGAGGCTGCAAAAAAATCCACCCTGCCAACACACATTACAGCTTACAACTTACAAGCACTTTAAAGAGAACTGAACCCGGTAGCTGAGCCCGTACTGTTTTTTCCCCTGTACTTTCGGTTAAATACAAAATACCTCCGGACAGACAAGGACAGGAGGGTAAGGGCTCTCCTTTGTACTCCACAAATACCAAACAGATCTCTCTGCAAGGGCCTTAAACCATCAAAGGGACACTTTCTGGCTAACCCCAAGTCCCTCCGTACAGATATGCCTGTGTATGGGGAATGATGTAATAATATTATTGGTGTCATTTGTGTAACCCTCCTTTGAAGGGTGTGGATAGTTTTATGTTCCTGTGGAAATCTCTATATGAGACTGTTTTTTTTAACGACGAAATCTTTTAAAGTCTGTATCTACCGGGGTGGACCCGTACCGGCGACGAGGGACTCAGCTTCTTCCACAAGTTTCAAAGTTTTGGGTTGACGGGATGTCATGTCATTTCAATCTGAAGTCGGTCTCCCTACTGTCCCTTCTAGATCTCGGATTCTATTGTAGTATTTAGTATATTGAATTGTGTGTGCTTAATAATATAATACATTTTGTACATTATTATGCACTTTGAGGGAGCTCTGCCTAGCTCTGGTAGTTAGGGACTATTGTTTGTCCTTGGAGTAAAAACCCTGGCTGGTGGTACTCGTGAGAATTTCATGTTCATTTCTGATGGGAAAAATCCACCCAGACACACTTGGAGAGTTTCCACAAGATATTCTCCCCTCTAGTATTATAGATCCTTGTTCAAAGAACATAAGCATTTCGAATATATACTTGTCCATTCTATTCTCTAAAGATAATAAGGGGAAAAGCTGAGAGTGTCCCACAGAGGCAGGTAGATTGATGTTGAACAATTCGGTTATAAAATGTGACGGGCAGTATGTATCGTATGTGTGTGAAAGAGAGAGCTAAAGATTGTGATTGTTGATCATGATCACGGATCCCATGAGGATGATGATGGTGGTGGTGGTGGCATGTCATGGGGAAAAGGACAGGTCACAAAAAATGATTTAATAGTATTACTCAAGAGTTAGGAACAGTGGTGAAGAGTAATTTTTTTAAGTTGGCAGGTTGGGTTTGATGTGTCTGTGAGATTTCTTGAGGTTAATTTAGTAACAGCTTCTTAAAGGGAGAGAAATCCCTGGAGAAAAATTATTGAATCAACCAACACCCTTTTTCTTATTCACTTATTCAGATTCCAGAGACTACAGAATATAAACACTTTGTAATAGCCCCTTGAATTATCTTATGTATGTAAAGATCTACAAGTGTACGAGGGGAAGCCTACACATATGATGCGTGTAGACAGTAATTAATTATTCACAATTCCAACTCAAAACTTTGAGAACTTTCTTCCTCATTGTGTGCTTTAAAATCCTTGGGAGAGTTGGAGGGTATAATTTTAAACATTCTAAACTCATTGACGTACGAAGCCCATTACCTAACTAAATAGTCTTAGCTGCCAGACTACCATCCTCATGACCATGACGATCATCAGCTAAACACTCGTACAAGGGGGGCTGAGCATTAAACTAGCATGGAAGCTCAGCTTATCAAAACGGTACTTACTACTTAATTACACAGTTCAATAGGATACCGACCAACACACGATTGCAACCATCGGCATCGCTCCTGCTCGTCATGGTGGTGATAGAAGGACGGAAAATATTAGCTAATTAATTCATGTTAGTCCCAGACTTCGGTGTAGCACAACTCAACCTACCTACCCAGTACCGGGTTTTATCTTATGCTGTGCTTGTACATGAGCCCAGAGGTACCGGACGACCGGTAGTGGTGTGTCAAAAGGAATACTGAACAGCCACTGGACTAAAAGACCGAGGAGGATTTACATTCGGATATGGCCAAGCTACTTTGCACGCGATCCTTATATTCCGAGTTGATACTGTTTTTTTGCCAAATTTCCAATTCCCTAATTCCAACTATTCCAAATTCCAACTATCACCTGTACCTTGACTAGGTTAGCCAAAGCTCTTTGCCCAAAATTCCTATTTCCTCTCGGCTCCTACTGAACTATTCATTCTAACTGCAAGAGTGAAGTTGCCAAACAACTTGTATGCATGACGGGACATATTATTGATGGAGATGGAAGTGGGACACAGTTTGGGGGGAATCTGCCAGCACGTATTTGTCAATAGCGTTCTGAAAGTCTTTGGTATGTCCGCAGATACGGTACTCCTCTTGTATGTACGTATGACAGGAGAGGAGTGGACAACATCCGATTTCCGCTCTCTCAGATGGTAAATACCATATGGGAGTGAACTATAGGTTGTCAGCACTAAAAGTTTATAAGAAAAGTACTATGGAGTCATTGGACATTCGACATCATCATTGAAATCGACATTAGGCCAACTCTGTCTTGTCCTAATTTCCTTAAGAACGAGAAAAAATACACAACTCGTCCCCTTCCTGCTTGCTCCACCCGATCTACTTTCTCCGCATATTTCTAACTCTGTTGGCTAATTTATGGATCCGTACGGACTTACACACACATGACACACATTTGTACACATTTGCCTTTTTCTTATGTGTATTTAGTTTGGACTGGCATATGTTTCTTGCAGATAACACAGCACGCCCCGAAGGTAATGGAAATGTACTGAACTTAGTAGGAGTGAGATATATGGAATCAATTATGATGCATATGTATGGATCGTGTCTATAGTTGGAGTAGCTGTAGGTGACCCTCAGGTATTGGCACGAGGGCTTTATAACATCATTTCAGTAGATGCTATAAACTCTTTAGGGAAACTCTGATGATAAACTCGACAGGCATAAGGAAATTCAAAATCCCAAGGTTCAAACTTCAAAGGATGGCCATAAAGTTACAGCCATTTACGAGGTGTTGAGCACTTATTGCACGGGTAGTAACAAAATCAGGATGATTACATTACAAACTCCTAGGTAGTATAAATAGTTGCTAATGAATTACTAATTATATTATTTATATTGATTAATCATTCAAGCTGTATAAACTTTGATTCATACAAGTTTCCTAATAGCTTTGAGCACTGCCAATCGAAACCTGAGCTTTCATATCTGGAATGAATCGAAACCTCAACCTGTTCCAGGAAAATTCCCCCACTGGACACAACTATAGCTATCCCAACATCCCACATATTCTCATAACATATCTCAACATAACTACATGGTTTCTCAATGTGTCACCCTATCCTCATACTTTCTACCTCCGCCCCCGCCTAAAAGTCCTCAAAAAAATGTATACGAACCCATAGAGAAACGAAATCTATAGAACTGACAACCTTCGAACAATGTCGGAGAAAGTGGAAAGTAAAATCTATAAGAGAATCCCTACATAAAATAATGACAGATAATAAAGTGACAGGGATTCCGCTCTTCCCCTCCAATACAATAAGGTATATATCAATAAATAAAAAATATATAAATACATTCCATATGCTTGTGTATAAAACACCTATGAAATAATATAAACTCCATCAAACAAAAATCCTTTTATCCTATATACACCCAAAACACGATACCAGAGTCCGATAGAAAGCTGTCAGACTGTCCCTACTAGAATTTTTATATAGAGACCGTAGTCTACTTAGATCTGAGGCGAAGTGATGGGTCGGGTTTGAGTGCCATGAAAAGCCTCATATATCATTGTATTTAGGTGGTGGGATAGCCCAGAAAGGAACAATTTCATTCGATTTATTCCACTTGCACTTACTTCTCGGAGATAGCCATAACCACCACCACCGTCCATCTCGCATCATTCAAGGAGAAAGAGCCAGGAGGGTTTCAGTACCAGAGCTTCCCAAGCTTGCCCTATTCCATTCAATCGATTCTTATATATAATATTATATCCAACTGTTGCCAAACTGTTTTCCCCGACTGTGACAACTTCACCCGGGTACTCTGGCATTCCCTCCTCTCCATCCATCCTCCTAGCTGCTACGCTCGTAGCTCTCAACAAGGCGGCTCCAAAGCCCAGCACAAGGGCCATGTATTGTATACCCAGACTTCCTCGACAGAGACAAGACTCTTATATCTTATATCCCTACCCAACCGAGCCACCACCACCACCACCAATACAACCTACCGAGCTAAGCCAATCCGGGTAAAATCCTAACCAAACGAAACCGAGTCTCCGAAATACCCGAATCCAACACAAGTCTTGAGAAAAAAAACCCTCTAGCCTACTGACTCCCACATTTCTCCACTGCTTACCGTCACTCTCTCTCTCTACCGAACGGGGAGTACGACTTGGGCTGGCAGAGATGGGGAAGCAAACAACTCATTCATTGAGCCATAGAGATTATTTCAACTACTCACTGCAGTGTACCACCGACCTGTCTCTACACAATGGAGCTTACACACAGAGAGAGAGCTGATCATATTATTATATGGACTCAAGTACGCCTTTTCGTGTCAGTTCATGATGATGATGATGATGATGATGATGGGGGTGACCTTGTGTCATGCTTATTCCATCTTGAACTCTGAACTTTGTCCAATGATCATAATGATACAGGGGCATACATACATACATACATCTTTCCTCCTATCTGTTAGTAGCAATCGTATTTATAGATAGAGAAACACGTCGGTATCTACTTTCACTCCCAATCACAAAAGTGACAATCAGGGCGGTGGACTGTGCGGAAATTCTAGCTTCTTTCACACCACCGCTCTCTCCTTTACTTTCTTCCTTTCTTTTGTGAAGGAGATCATATTGCAATTAGATAAGAAAAAATCCAAACATCAACATCATCATGCTTTCAAATAACAGCCAAGTTGATGATGACACTACCAAGAATATAACAATAACATAGCATCTCTAGCCACATGTGTCAGCATTACATTTTGTTTTTCTTAAGAAAAGGGTAAAAAAACATCTTGACTCGTGTGTATAAACTGTCCAAGGGAAAATACCTACTCTCTCTAGGTATGAAAGGAGTAAGCTGCCTATGAAACTACCCACATGGCTCATTCCTCTGTTCCGTCGTTCCGTGTGTGTCTCATAACTCTCGTCCATAATTGATGCCACTGTTGCTGAGCTATCATCAGAGTGACATAACTGCTAGCTCCTATTTGAATCAAACGTGATCCTTGAGCTACAGGATAGTACTTCGCCCACTTTAATACTTGAATGACAATCCGACCTCCTACTCCCTTACTGGATGTTGTACGTGTAGTTCTAACTAGTACTATTAAGGGGCACTGTGCTCTTCTCATCGTTTTATTACCAAGGAGTAGGGGAATTATATTCTTCAACTCTATCTACAAAATCCAAGCTGATTATATAACAGATAACTACTATGTATTTGCACGTAGCTAATTCCCTATGCATTCCACCAGCCTGGGCCCTCAATCTAACATACAACTGATGTACATAGACAACCCCTTTGGTGTACTTGGTGAAGGTGGAACTAGCCCTGGGAGTATTCTGAAATAGAATTGAGACTCTCTGTGATTATGAAATGTAAATTAAAATTATGGAGAGAAAGCATCAGGGAATTTTCCCCCACTTAATTGAATTGGAATTCCGAATAATGTCGAATGTCGACTGTGACCTATTGAAGAAGTAATCCAGGCCAAGATTAAAATATTTAACTGCCTTGTATCCATCACCTTCTTATCTATCCCTAAATATATCTCTTCTTCTTCCTATGGATTCCTCCCGTCTTGACTTTAGGCTAGTCCATAAAATATAAATAAATCAATATCCCCACGTGGTCACGTGGCTTATCCTCCGCCGTACTTCTTCCTGTGCTAACTCCTTTCCAATGCCCCCACTAAGAATAACACGGTTCTTGGTAACAGCTTGCCTAAAATCAATAAGTCGATGTGCGAGACAAGACAAGGTCGTCTGAAGGCATGTAAGTAACCGTAACTAATCCTCTCGGACCCCTCCTCTACATAATTTACAAGTCCCAAGTTTCCCCCAAAAAAAATGAGTGAAAGTCTCTTAAAGTCATGTCAACTTTTATGACGGAGAAAGTAAGTGGAGCCTATGCACATTTCTACAAGAGCTTTCATCCACCCCCTTCTTCCCAATTGCATGCTCTTAATCCACATGCATACACTTGGTAGAAGTGGAACGCTGAAGGTGACGGCTTCTATGTATTTAAAAAACATAGTAAACCACCATATACCTCGAATACTCAAATGTCTCCAGTGCAACTCTTACCACACAAATAAACACATATATAAATATCCTAAATATATACAACTAAATGATTGTAGGTTGTTTGTACATAAAGTTTAGTACGTGGGATCTATACGGGTTGTGTGTAGAACAAACAAGGCTCAGCCGTTGTGCCATACCAATCTACTCCGGAGAGGACGTGAGGCTCGTGCGAGTGAACACGTAGTAAACAAAACAAACGATTCTTTCTACACTTTGCAGTTTCACTTGAAGCCTCCACCACCACCACCACCACCACCAACCAAGCCCTATGGTCTGTGTGTGTGTACAGTTTACTAATTCTTGAGTTGACTCCTTCCTAAACAAACTGCTAATCGTCAACTTAGTCTGTCGCCCCTTTAGGTTCCCAAGTCATAATAATATAATCATCTCCTTCTCAACTACATCCAACATCAGTCAAGCCCAAATCTTTTAATCTCCTTCCCTCGCTCATTCTCCGTATGTGAGTGTGCCTTTTAATCACTTTAATCCGTCATACTAAATGTCACCTTTAGACTCGATAATGAATACTTTCAAGTAGCCCGTGTGTAGACTCTCTCTCAAGTCTCTAGTCAATCCACTACTACGATAAACCACTATAAAATACCAACATGCCACAACACCACACTACTCGACACAATCACAATCAACCATCCCCAGTCCCTCTCACTTGAGAGAAAGGTAAACAAAGACAAGTGAGTCCGATCTGATGACCGAACGTGTGTGTCCTCCTCTCTAATTATATTTATTAAGACTTCCACCCACCTTGAAACTCCTTCATCTCTCCTCCCGACTTGGCCACACTAATTGCTCCCCTTTATTTTTATTTTATTTTCTTAGCAAGGGTGGGAAAAATTTATTTACTTATTTGTATACTCACTCAGAGAGTACACACAAGGGACCTTGAGGGGGTTGTGGGCTTTTCAATTGGGATTATGAAATTGTAATAATTGGATAAATGGATAGACAGGGATCACCTGGTTTTCCTTATCTTGTACAACTAACTCCATGTACTTATGTACCTCTTTCAAAGAGTCGTTCATCTTTGAGGCAGGATTTAAGATGTTTGTAGGTGCAACTATTCCTACGCTCAATTTACTAAACATGCCCGATAATTTGATAAGGAGGGTCATAAAAGCCTACACATGAGGAATATAAAACACACATCAAAAGCTTCAAGCAGTTGGAAACTGGAAACGACTCCACTAGTCCATACCATAGCATAATACCAACACAACCACCACCACCACCAGAGGCCGACCATCAAGAAATAGTATTTTTTTAACAAGACAATCTTTTTCTTTATTCCATATGATAATCAACAATAATTTGATGTTGGAGTTTTATTAAAAACTTTCCTCTCCAACTTTCAACTAGTTGAGTTCAAAGGAGAGGAAACCCAAGAGGAAACCGAGCACTAGTGTGTATCAATAGTCAGTAGTACCGATGCAATACATGCTTGGAAGCCGATTGGGCTCTCAAAGGGGAAAATACGTGCAGATTCAAATGGGTATATAAAAGAATAACTGGATATTATTTACATTGAAATTCAACAGGAACTGTTTCACAAGAGAAATGTACAGTTTCTTCAGAGAGCCTCGTCTTGACTTCTTTATCCTCTTGTTAATATAAAATAAAATAAAACTCTGTAGCTAGATGTTGCGAATTGGTGAATAAAAGTTCCCCTTAATAAGGCGGAGGTTGCGGTGGTTGTGTAGCAGGTTGGGTGATATTAGTGGAGCAGATTGCATCCATTATGCATTTACCTGGGCATTGTTCACAACTACGAGCTTAGAGAGAGGTTGAAGAGGTGGATAGACGATGAGTTCATTGTTTTACGGAAGCCGTAGATCATCCTCAAACTTTTTTTATGAACTTTTTATGCATAAACTAGACGTCTACAGGCCCTCAATGGCCCAATTGACAAGAACCGTTTTGGAAGTCAAAGGTCAAGTTTTTTTACAGTATTATAATTACATGTCTGGTCTGGGTTAGTTAAATTAACCGAATGAGCCAGTCAGCTTTAAAATCTGTCCAGTAGTTAAAGAGGAATAGTGAAACCGACAGACAAGCAGACATTTTTAGGAAATTATAGAGTTAGCTATGTATGCTATAAGGTGTATATTCGCTACTTGTATGTGTGTATGTAGTATTTACATATATTATGTGTTTATAGAAAGGCCCTTTTTTATGACATGGCATAGATGTGAGCCCAGGTGATGGAAAAATCTCGTGCTTATTCATATAAATCCGTTGATGAATGTATGCAGAACTGTATATTTCTAGGATCGTTGGATTAGCACAGCTCGAGTGTGGAGGGAGTATGAATGAGTTTAATGTTGGGAGCTTCTTATTTCGTCTACATAGTCTGTGTCAAGTTACTTACCATAAAATATATAAAAAAGTTAACGAACTTTGTTCTCAAAGTAAGTAATGAAGGTTGCCGTTAGTTCGGAGGGTTGATTATTGTACACATCTAAATGCTAAAATCTGGCCCTTATTACCTTACTTACTGTTAGGGCTGATAAGTTTGTATTATTTAGGGGTGGCGGAGTGTGTGATGTGTGTGAATGATGATGGGAGGTTGTGCAGCAGTGGGTGCTTGTAATTTTTATGGAGCATCATGTCTCTAAGTAAGTGGGGGAGGATGTTCTAATTTTGTTCTAGTTACATTGCAATTAAGAACGAATTATTTTGAATTTAATTTGATATTACAAATTGAAACTGACTTGCCGGCCATTCCATCTAATAATATATTCAATAAATTAAAATATCAACCAAATTTAAAATCGGCATTTTACTTTGATTTTGATTGATTGAACTTCAAATACGAATAGATAATCTCTGCGGTATTTTATCTGAAAGAATTAAATTTTACGATCTACACTAACAACAAACACTTTTATGCCATAATAGTGGACAAGTAATTAAACAACTGCAACTCAACAGACCCAAGACATAAGGGAATATAAAAAATCCCAATGTCACATCATTCATCAACCATGGCCTGGCACATACTGCATAGTAGCAGCTACCGGTACTACCGGTTTTTTTTATTCAATTCATACAACATCACATACATCCTAATCCTAATAATCCTTCCTCCCTAAAACTTTAAACGCTTATCCCCTCAACTATTACAGCTTCATCTAACACTCCCAAGTCCCAACCAATACTCTGTCCATACACCTCAATCCAAAATGCATTCACAAAAGTATTTCAAAAATTATCTACTCGTCTTTCATTCGAATCCATTGGGAAAAAGACTCTCAAAGTTTTTTTAAAAACAAAAGGTAATTCATAACTAGCCATATCACCCCCTACCACCCAATCACCAGCTTATTATTCAGCCAGATGGTTCCGGTTCATCATATGCTACATTCTACTCTACACTCTACACACCCGTCTAAAAAACTTCCATCCACACTCCAAACACTTATAAAACCATACATTATATCACATCAAGTGTCGTAGTCTTATTGTTTCAGCTAATCTTTACTTAACCCTTTCATTCAATACGAACAAGCGAGCCCTCTCCACCCAACCTTAGCTCTCACCTTGTCAGTACGTCTCACATCTCACATGCAAATAAAGCCTTCTCCTTGAGTTTAAAAACTTGCATAAGAGCCCCTATGAAAAAATAATCAGCCTCTCTGCTAATAAGCCTCGGCATTGCTCAATCTAATACGGCCCTGACCACCTCCACTACTTACTACTACTATGCACATCCGTCCACTTACGCTATAATTTCTCTCAAGAATGGAAGTAAGTGTGGGCTCATGATGATGGTTAAGGAGTCAGATCTATCATCATCATCATCCCCCTACAGACATAATACTAGACACGAAACACACATGGATGAATCTAAGCCTGACTTTTGTTCATAGTTTAGCTAACTTGTCCTAATAAGTAGATAGTAAACTCCTCTCTCTCCAACTTGTTCAGAGTAATATGAAACAAAGTGTGTAAATGTTTTTTCCCCATCGAAGGAAGTCCTTCAAAAACAGAAGGGTCGTTCTACTGGTCGAGCACAGGAAATGCCTCCTAACCCCTAGATATCCCTTGTATATACACACACCTACCTATTGCCTACAAAAAGACTCAACACTTATGAAACAACACCAGACCGGATGACCTTTCCTCTCTGATCGACAATCGACACCTTTAGTTACCTATGTGTCCTACTGCTACTACAAGCCAAAGTTGCACATTGTCAGTAGTGGCCAAAAACTCTGAGACAACCAGCAAGAATTACATGTACATGCATAAGAGAGAAACACAACAAGGACGACCTTCTTAATAATATTATCGCTCCTGTGCATCCAGTTAACATGTTATGTATAGTTATCCAAGTTTCAGTAGCTCAATAGAACAATAGGCATAGGCCCACAAGACAAGACACTTAAAGTCTGTATAGCCGAGACTAGTGAGGTCTTTAATGGGCCGTATCTACTACGGATCTACATTTGAGTTGATATGCTCGAGTCGGAGGAGCATTAACTCAAATCCACTGGACTCATTCATAACGAGAGTAATTAAGAAGGCATTACAGACACAGAGACAGGGCAAGTCTTTTTTTACTGCTTGGGTTTATCTTCTTTTTTCATTCATGGGCTTTTGCACTAGGGAAATGCATGAGAAGAGGATGGAGGATTTGATATTGACAAAGTCCCTTATAATTACATTAGGCCAACATTTACCGACTTTATTTAATATGAAAAATATACAAAATCCTCCGAAAAGGGCCAGTCCACAAAATACCGTTTGATCCAAATCCACTTTTCCTTTCCAAAAAGTCCCCACCGGTCCTTCTCCGGAGTTAGCATTAGAAATCCCGATGAATATTTTCTACCTTTATACTCTAGGAAGAGGCTAAGAGTTGTTGTTGTATGTATAGTACGTGACTAAAGGTTATTGTGTAAAATCCCCAAATCAGTTAAGCCACTCGAGGAGTGGATTGGATTTTGTTCCAAGGCAAAATATTGTGAATGAGAAAATAATAAATAAAAGTTCATGAGGCTCCTCTCCCTATTTTCTGGGCAAGAAAGGGACGGGAAATGGGACGGTTTCCAAGGGGCCCTTCCATCATATCATCATCCGCAGGGCTGTGTACAAATTAGACCATCTCCTAACTACCCATTCTCAACCTGCAATCTAAGATATAATCTTAAAGGACTCTTCTTCTTATTAGAGAGAGGAGATAGCTTTCAACTACTTTCAAGCTTGTGTGTGGGTAATAATACAAATATAATGAAATTCCATCCCAGCAATCCGGCCCACTTTAGAATCCCTATTGTCCCTCTTGTACCTCTTAGTTAATCTAAGTATTAGCACAGCATTAGAGTTAATATAGTACACGGGCTTGATATATAAACGCCCTTAAGTGTACGACGTAAGGCAGCAAGTGAGAGGATACCCCTCTTGCCTTCACAACCATACGATTGTCCAAAGATCCCAAAAAAGGATCAACCATCAACACAAATACCAAAGCTCGGGCAAGAAATACACCCGGAGCTACTCTCCATGTATCTCCAAGCTACCTGGGATTAGCAATGAAAAACATAATAATAATATTAGTAGAGCTCTGTGTATGAAGGACCCTGGAAGGTAGCCTTATTAGAAGTACCCTCGGGGTTTCCTAGGACGAGAAGGCTTCTTCAGGAGCAGGGCTAACGAGTATAGCAAAGTAAGTGAGACACCCTACTGACCTTCCATGGTTGTCGATTTGTACTTTAAGGCCCCTTTTCAAATATCAAGGGGAAATAGTAATAAGCTCTGACCTCAGGTGCGTCTCTATATCCGATCAAGACTCCGAAGACTCGAGGTATTGAAGTCTTATGTGCATGTAACCTCTAGTTTGTGAACAGACAATGATAATTATTATTTTTCTATTCCCAGAGAAGAGCCTCACACGATAGGATGGATTCCCAGCCTACTTACGGATGGAAATAGAAGTAGGGCTGGAAAGGAAGAACTTGTTTCAAGTGCTAATGTATACATAAAAATTATGGTACTTGAGGTTTCCTTTGTTAGGGACTAACTGGTGTTATATTTAAAGCTTTAAACTTATAGTGGTGGTGGTGACTTTTGAGACAAATGGGACGTGTAGATTTAAGACTGAAGGTGTGACACATGACATCTTATTTCCGGATGAGGTGAGGTGGGGCTTGAGGGCTTAATTTGTATAGGACAGGAGTTCTCGATTGATCTAATTAAATATAAGATTTTTAAATGATTCTGATTTACAAAATCGGTTGTTGAGCAATAACATATTTTCAAAACGTTTAAACTTAAAATCTTGCTAAAGCTTCATTACCACCTCCCACCGGAAATTTACAGAGCACCACATCCGGTGAATAATTTATTTTAAATCTCAGAGAGAATCAACCTCTCTCGACCCTAAGTACCACAGATAAGAAAGATAAGGGGATTATTCTCCAAAAGTATTTAGCATTAGCATATTACACAAATAATACATCTTACAACAACAAGCCAATTGATAAGAAGGGAAGCTAGGGAAAGATATGCTAAGTTCATTGTCGTAGTTAGTACCTAGTTTGCTAAATTATTTTATGATAGCCTCTCCATTCCCCTACACTGTTCCAGGGTGGAGTGTATAATTCCCAATTTCCATTTCCTCAATTGAGACGATTGACACATGATTTACGACTCATCGATCAGAGAGCTGGAGAGGATTTTGAAGTCGGACATCGTGGGAGGCTCCACAAAGTAGTCAACGCATTCCCACTTTGTCCGGTGCTTAACACCCCAAGGAAATAAACTACTTCATTCCAGATTGGTACTTTTCCACATTTCCTTCAAATTACCTTCATACATCCCTCTACACTATTAATATGTACTTTGTGACAAGACAGGATAATTCTAGCTCTCTATACCTTACACCATCATCGGCTCCCTTCCCCCTAGGGTTGCTTTGATCCCTTTGAGGGATTTGTGTAACATTTAAGGGACCGCAGAAATGCCTCCTTAGCTCCAGTCAGCCTTCAAATTAACACAAAATTTGACCCCAAAGGGACGTCCACTCTCAACCTTAAGATAAGTAACAACAAAACGATGGAGGCCTTCTGTGTCGGACCTCAAGACTCAAACATTGAAGACGTATGTATCGAAACTCCCAAGAAACTTTCCACCCTTGTCCAACCGCCAAGTCATTCTTATGTATTACTTTAGAGACCGTAGGGGAGGCCCCTTAAGTACCCATATAGCGGTTTTACACCAAGTATAATATTTATAAATCAAGGAGCATTCCTTGTATATGATTTACACGTTTTTTCCTTAAAATTCTACAACGTGACAACATTGAAACGAGGGCTGTGGCCTTAAATCCTTAGCTAAACTACTTAGAGGCCTGAGACACTTATAGATATTAGATATATTATACCTGCTCAAGAATCATATTGGGTTTTTTTACTTCCAATTTGGAATATCAAGAAGGGACAAAGGTATGACCCTTCGTTTCATTTCATCTCTCGAGAAGTATTGTACTTTTCAATCGTGTTTTGTTGAAAGAAGGAATTCTTTAGTCATTCGTCCCTTCTTGCCTTGATTTGGTACGATGATCGGTACTCAGACTGACTGTGGTCCTTTGCCCGGGATTGTATGCAGGGCTATTCCCATGCATTCCATTTTCAATTCCCCAATATCCTCGTCAGTCAAATACATAGCAATCTAAGACTAACTTATGTAATACATATAATAATAATAATAATAATAATAATAAATGAAGGTAGGGACTAGGGCCCTTTTTGAACAAAGTCTCTGAGGTATTCCTTCCAAAAAATCACATCTTCCTCCCTATTGTACACATTCATTTCTGTGATTACCTAAAAAGATCTAAAAAAAACTCCTTCTTAAGAAGATCTGATATGTTGGATGCTTGCTCAGTAAATGTATTTTTTTATTATATTTTTTAAAACCTATAGGACGACAGAACCCTTCAACAATTGAATCGACCAATCGACCTTAAATGCTAAGGATCAAAATAAAAAACATACCTGGACTTTCAAAGAAAAGTATCTAAAACCAAATCCCAATCTCCAACCATAATACAGTAAAGGGATATTTTCAAATTTCGATGATTTCCAACCTTTCATCATCATAACTCAAGGATCTATATTTACAACTCCTCTGAACACACACACGAGGCTGAAGGAAAAGCTTAACTTTATTTAGAGCTTTTTCAAGAGCAGAAAAAAGTAGTTCAAAAATACACCATGGACCATCTAGCAAGTTAGCAAGTAGCAGTCATCATTTCTCTCAAGGCTGAACCAACTCCCGTGTATACACTTCAATACTTGAAACTTTACACTCCTCCTCGCGTATAATTAAATCCTGATGTATCAACTTGACCTTACTTTTGCTCCATCACATCATAACCATCATCCTCATCATCACCATCATCATCCTCCTAGCTATCAAACATAGAATATTATATCCTGATAAATATTCTACTCAAATCCAACCTATTATGGAGAGAACGATGTAATTTAATCTTTGAAGAGTAGGAAAAAAGGTAGGGAATTCCTTATCCAGTAATATAATTTAAATTGTTCCTTACTAAACTAACTACAAAGGCTGTATTGCATAGATTCCACATTCTATTTCACACACATACACACCGCTCTCTGCCAACACATACCAATGTGTGCAGATGTAATCTAAGCCAGACCTTATACTTTTATTTATGCATACTCTGAACAAGAGAGACACGCACTAAAGTTCTGCCAATGTCAATGCTGAATAGTTGCGGAATCCATCTCTCTCTCTTGTTAGACCACATTTATTCTCTTATGCTGAGGGAGCAGGGCTAAAAGTCCATATAGTCGAGTTACTTCCTTACTTATGTCTATTTGCAATTTGAGGGAGATTAGATTATTAATCAAGCTATGGCTAGAATATTATTTCGGAGACACCTATTGTTAATTTCAATTATATGAACGACCCCAAAAAGTGTACTGCAGCGTGAAACTTGAATAGGCATTTTTATCTACGGATCAGAACAGACCAAAAGTCTTTAAGTGTTGCCACTAATCTTCTCAGCTCTCACCTACCCTCAACGAAGAAGTCATCCATCATGATAATCATAATAATACTAACTTCTTGTACATAAATATACAAAGACACGCATATACCAAAGCCATCATATTTAATATGCACGATGATCAGCTAACAATAAAAATCCGTGTGGATTTTACTTGACCTTCGACTTCCAATTAATTATAAAGTAACAAATACAGAATTATACATCAGTAGATAGAAATAAACCAAATCACAGGCTATGAAGAAAAAAAACATTGTTGGCAAATCATTTATCATCATCAACTCCAAACTCCCAGCCTGATGATCAAGTGGTCACATATCGTAGAATACAAGGCTTGGCCAGATTTAATTATTCATCTCACAAGCCAACGTGAGCAAAGGAGTGCAGGACATGTCCGAAATTAAGACTTTCGCAAATAAATTTTATTATTAGTAGAGATGAGCTTGAGAATTACAACATATCACATCTCACATCTCATCTCATCATACTCATCATTATAAATTCACATCCCCACATCCTTGACTTGTGGTCTAGGATTTTATTACATTACAGCTAGTAATGCTAGTATTGTGAGCTCCTTCTCGCTACCTCGGCCCGCTAATATGTTAAGTGTTGACTCTGAAGGACAGAAAAATATTTCAAATACCTCCACCACTTCATCTTCCCCACCTAGAGAATACGAATCTCTTGTTAAATGTGAGGCAGTGTTTTAGCCTCAGACTCAGTTACTGACTTCCATCCATCACGTCAAATTAAAAGAATCCAATCTCTATAAAGGTCCATATAAATGTGCTAAAATCTTCCACACCAACATAACACTTGCCCTTATATGTAGTGCATCTTGTGGATTCTGGCAATAATCAGCAAATGGTAATAATAACATCTCTGCAATTGCCAGCAGACCCTATAGGCTTGAGAAGAAGATTCAGTACCATTAGACCTTATGCTCACCCTAAATTGATAGTGTTGCGGATTGGTGCTCGAATCCCAGCAAAAGACAGATATACACTTCCCTGTACACAAGTATGGATTAGCATATTCAAATATTTAAGAAATATTAAACGAAAAATGTACACACACTGAAGAGCCAAAGGGGCTCAAGACCAACAATCACTTGGCTCGTCATAAATGTCCAAATTTCAGCCCCTTATAAGGTGTAAATATTACCAGCCAAACCACAAAAGTATATAAAATACCATATTCAAATATCATCATCTCAAACCCTATATACTAAATCTCGTTAGATGCATCTCCGATCTTTTAAGATCACAGCATCCCATGATGTTATCATAAGATTATACCTAATCCACCACCAACCACGTGTAATAATAATATGTGTAATGTACCCTTAGGATCTCTAACCTATATACAGATACTAACTACCAAGATGGAGAATCATAAAAAATATATCAAAGATTCAGAACCCCTCCTATTATCTTGGATTGTGTCTTAAAAAACATTTTTTTTACGAGCTTGGAAAATTACGACCATTTAATGCAAGATTTTAATGGATTTTTTTTAAACTATGTCCCAAGGAAAGTTATTAAAAATCTCTCATCTCCCTCATCCATACTACACACCTTGTAAAATCCTCTTCTTTTAGAGATCATCCTCTTGTCAAGTTGTGGCTTAACGTGTGACTTATTATTATGATGGGACGTACTTGAGCTTAATTTATGTATTGATTCTCCTCATCTCCATCACCCTGAGCAACTCCGTCTCCCCAATGCCGAGGCAGTCATGAGGACAGAGAGTGGACGAGAAAGGGTACTAAATAAAAATCGGACTGAAACCATGAATACAAAACGAAGCAGATGATTAATTTGACTAGAGAGGACATTCAACGTGACTCGAGCCTTCCACCAACCTCTGACAGAGTTATAATATTTTACTATTATATTATGCACAAAACACATCATTTCATATCCATGTATATATCTCTGGATTGGATTCGAACATTCGGGCCCGCTTGGGTCACCCTCTCCTCCCAGAGTTGAACACAGCTCGAGCTCAAGAGAGAGGAACAAAGGACTTATTACACATTAGATTAGTATATGATTAGAGGGTTTGGTTTCATTACCAGAATGAAATAAAATAATGAATGTTTTATATCCAAGAGGACTGAATAATATTCATTCAAATTGAACATTCGACCCGAGAATCGAGTTCGAACTACATCTGTCCCATCATCCTCATCATCATCATCATCACCATCACCATCAGCCCCAGACATGAAGCCCATGTTAACCTGGAGGAAATGTATTTCATATCATTCAGCCAGTATCTCAATGTTATACTCTGTACAAGGGAGCATTAGCAGTCGAGGTGGATTGAACTCGACGAGTACGACACTTCCACTTCCACACTGTTCCTTTCCTATCATTTAGAATCTTGTACACAAAGTGTGTGCTCAATGATAGCGTCCAGAACCTATAATTTCCCTGGAGCTAGGAGATATATATCCGAACAGGAAGAGAGACCGTTCCATACCTCCATAGGTAGAGTTCTATGACATAGGGCCACACAAACCACATGGACATGAACTCAACAAACAGACACACACAGATTCATTCATAATAATATTTGAAGCCTGAATTTACAGAGTCACATCTGCCTCGACTAAATAACCAAAAAAAATTACACATTTGGATGGCTCAAAGGCCACGGGCACACTTCCTTGTATTCATGGAGGAGAGTTTGTATTTATTTATTATATTATGTTCTAATTTACTATTATGACATGACTAACTACTCTCTTGTCCAAGGGCTAACGTTGTTAGGGCTTTCGGCAGTTGGGGACGGAGACTTGGATATGACATTACAGTCTCTATAGTTGGAAACGATACGGGTGGACATGACCACAGCAATCAGAACTTGTGAACTCGATATGTCCTAAAATGCTAACCATGTCATGTTCGTGTAGAAATCTATCAACTTACTGATTATCGTCCCAGCAGCTTCCCTACTGACTCCTGATTACCTACATACAACCTACCACCACCGCCTACTCAATTGAATTTTAAAAAACGGATTCCTGCCTCTTGTATCCTGGAAATCTGTCGTTTTAAGTTTTAATGCTTTAAAAAAAACTTAAGAATATATGTAGAGGAAGTTGTAGTTAATAAATTTCAAGATAATAATTAATCCCCTTTTGTATAGCCAACATCCGGGCTTTTGAAAAAATCCGAACCACCCAGGATAATATTTTATCTTCTCAAAATGTCAAGCTTCCCTTCACCTTTCTCCATCACTGCTTTGACCATGCACTCATATGCCACGTGCTAGCATTGTAAAATAACCCTCAGATTCGGGCATAAGGAAATCTCCACTCAACTCCCGCGAAATATCCTACAATCCCATCCTACCCGGATATCCCCCGAACCTGTCTAAAATCTCCATACTAGAATCCCTTCCCCCGTAGAAATCCCACGAACACACCCGGGTGTCTACGCCTTGAAAACATTCGCAGTTATAAACAAAAAAAAACTCTAAACTCTTTCACCTTGTTATCATCAACTTATCATCGAGCTCGTGCCTGCCTCCGTGTCCACAATCCTCAAAAAGCCACTTGAACTCGGACATAATATTATCCCCATCGTTCCGAGCACAATAGTCCAAACTGACATTAGACAGTTGATAACAAAGCGGGTGGAGAGAAAAAAAACAGATACTCAATAATGGAACAATTTGATGAGAAGTGGATAGTGAATGAGGTGAAGCACTCTTAAATTAAACTATGAAATGAATGTAACTAACCTTGGCCAGTCCACGGTTGGATGGTAGTGGCAACCTAAAACGAAGGAAACCCAAGAAGCTGAACATCCATTTCTTTACCAGAGTCTCCCTATTGAGCTCTTCACGGAGAGCTTGAGGAAAGGTGCAAAAAGGGTGACGATATTCATGATTCATGATGGCGATAAAACCATATCACATATCTCCGTCCATAATCCCAATCTACACAAAACATCCCTCCAACCTCTCTCCACTACCGAAACACTTTGATCATTAAACCTTGTGGTAGTAAATGCTATTTAAGTCATGTACTTCTCTTTACTTGTAAGGCATTAAGAAATACACACATCTAGGTAAAATAAAACACAAGGGGGTGTCTACTACCCCCTCTCACCTCTCGTCCTCTTCTAGGCTCTGTCCTAAAAAAACTGATTTGATTTCAATCTTTTTACAAAGAGAGAATTAGCATCCTTTCCTCCCTGAGTCTAATCGTACAAGTTCATACTATCAACTCTATGGCTGGCGTTGGTTTTTATTTCATACCTTGTGGGTTACCTGCATACACAAGCCTGCTAAACTATCAACTACCAACTACCACCTTCTTAATCCAACTTGGATATAAAAAAACTGTTTCCGTCCATTTATCCCGAGAAACAGCCGAGAATGAATTTGGGTATCTTATCATCATCATCAAGATCACCAGATCATCACCACTTCACAAGAATAATCCCACCACCATCACCACCTTGACTCCACTAGTATAAATATTTTCTGTATCTCTCTGAATGAAGAAATTTAATTTTTTTAAATTTACCATAGCCTGTGCTATCCAATAAAATAAGAAACCTAAAGCCCAAGAGTGTGACTGACAACTTGTGGAGATCCCAATAGTATAAAAATGTTGCATAAAGATGCATGGATATGTATCAAGTGACGCTTATAAGGTCGTCTCAACTCTTAACTGGTCGAAGCAACTAAACCTTCATAATAGGTGGACCAAGATGTCTCGAGTTTTGCCCAGAGGGTATCCGACCCTGTGAAACTATGCAAAGGAATAGGAATTGAACATTTGAAGAGTCCATGACCATAAGAAGATGGAATCCAGACAGAAAATGGGATGAAATATTTCATTACATAAAAAAGTCCCTATGGTTCATGTTCTTTTTAAGTTGATAGTTGGTAGTTGATACTATATAGAAAATAGCCCGTCCTCGCTTGCTGGCTTCTGGAGAGATGCTCAGTGTAGATTCTAAAAGATTGAATCTATATCAATTCTCAACTCTTTCTCATATAAACTGTTCAAGGAGTTAGCTTGGCTCCTAGGTGGGAAGATATCTCCCTTTAAAAGAAACACTTGATAACCAAAGCTATATACACTCAATACTTCAAACTCGTACCCACTAACTAACAGAGTTAAGGAGAATAAAAAAAAATCCCACCATAGCTTACACACACCATCATCCATATAATAATCACAAGATGTAGAGAGGACAACAAGGATGTTGGATGTTGGAGATACGTGTAACATTTGCCTCTCTATTTGTTAGATATTACATGGAGACATGTGAGAGATTAGTAGTGTAAAAAATGCATACTGTCCAATGTTGAATGGTTGGACTCGTTCAATGTTATCCTTGGTTGGTTAGCGGTGGTGGTGGTGGTTGGTGCACAAGAGAGTGCAATCCACTAATCCATTGGGTAAAGAAGAATACAGAGGAATGCTTTTTCAGGAGGAAAAAACCGTCTCGATTCTCAAGACGTTTAGAATGTTAGCTAAGACGGGGCTTTTTAAATCTTATAATTTAATATGAATGAGACACACGGAAAAAATCTAACATGTTCTATAAGACAAGATCAACAGAATACTTGCATATACATATTTACGTGTCTCTGTCCTTTAAGCATCTATTATACTTACGAGGGAGAAATTGGAGTTTTTCAAGAATCCATCATTGTTACATAGAAAATAAAATAAGAGGAATCTGCGGACAAACTCAAGTGTTCATAATCCTGAGAATCCTTTACCTCAGCTCTGTCAACTTAAAAGGTGTGACGGAAAGACTATTTTAAATTTGAGGTAGACTATCAGTATTTTCATAATGATTTTTAATTAATTGTTTCAAAGCCGCTGAAAAATATTCCATCTTTTTATATGAACATTACAACTTAGATCGATTATGGCCGAATCCATTATCAACACACATGCCAAAGTATACGCCAGAATAACCTAATCAAGATACCCAATAAGCCTCTTCCTATGAATCCTAAAGACTTTAAAGCCCATTGGGCCTTTGACTCTTTTGGCATTCAAAGGTCATAGGCCAATCAAGGCCAACCTGTCCAACATACATATATCCCAGCAAATAATTGAGAGTCATTCCAACCTCCGCGTACACTGACAACTGGGAGTAGTACGTGTTGAAGAAGGGAGATATAAATATCTGCATCATATTATGTCCACGTTGCCGTGTGAAATTGAGTTTTATAAATACTCGAGAGAGAAAAAAATGTTGCATTCGGCAAGCTCCAGTTCCTTGGCTTGGGCTTATATTTAAGTCTTGTGAGCTTTTGAGTTTTATGTACAAGAAACTCTACAACTAAAATCCCGACGAGCTAAACTAATGCAAATATAAGGTATAAGAATAATATTATAAAGAAAGGTTACACTCAAGTCTTGTGAGTTCCAAAGTATGTAAAAAGTTCTTGACTTCCTCAGGCTTCCTTCCGAGCTTTTACACTCTGAAAAACAGTACACAGACGAGAATCCACGATACACACATTATTACGTGTACATGTGACGATGGGAGAGTATTATTCAATACTTGACTCTACTTACTAAAAACCCCCACTGCCTAGTGTCTATCTACTACAAGTTCGGTCTTAAAATTCTCACTACGTTTAAGGGGGGAAGGGAATATCTATTTTTGTCATTGAAAAATGTGTGTGCATCCGACATGATGATGGTAATGTGATGAAGATGATGATGATGATGTTTGCATTGCAACAACTAAACTTGTAAAACTTGTCTTGTACTCATATATCCATCTTCTCCTCTCCTATACACCTCTCATAGAGATGGACACAATATCCTCTCTCTCTATTTCGTAAAAAGGGTTAAAAGAGAGATGAGAAGACTAAGAATAAGTCACATCAACCAAACCACACCACACACACATACACACACAGCAAACACGTTGGAATCCCCAACAAGCTAAGAGTATCATCCTCTGTGACTTCCAAGCCTCTGCTTATTTATACATATTTGACGCTAACTAAACCATTCATTGGCCATTTGCCTCGTGTGAGCCGTTCCATCGTCCCTCTCTTTCTCATTCCAGCTCCTTGTAGTCTATTTTATAGCTACGCAGAGATAGAGAGCAGATCGAGAGGATCCTCTCCAAGAGCGTCTTGGAACGTCTTGGAAGACGGTATATTATCATTTTATAGGCTAGGTCTTTTAGGTGTACACAGGCCCGGTGGTGTGTGTGTGTATGTTGGAAGGATTATTGAGCATTCAACAAGTCTTGGAGCTACTTAGCCTAGACGCGTCTCTCTCTCTTATAACTTTATAAGTAGATTCGGATTTTCTTTTGAAATTCTCAATTTAGAAATAGACTTTGGATGGTTTAAAAAATGCAGTTGGAACGAATTCCTAAGGCTATTTTACCTCCTTGTTGTGCTTGTGCCACCTAATCGACACTCGACACATCCAACGGATACAGAGGGATACATACTAACGTTTCCACATATGCACAATTCCTAAAGTTTACTTCTTCTTAACTAATATACCACCGCCACCGCCACATCCTTAGTAGGAGGAAAGACGAAAGAGGAGGATGCAGATTGTAGACATCTCATCTTGTCTGAATTAAATCTTCACAGAGTTTTACAAAATAGAGTCCCAACTCCGTCTCCGGACACCTTTCTTAAAGACCCATACAAGCACATTGCAACAAACAGCTAAAATAAAAGAGATCCCCCGAAAAACTATCCTCCTGTACTCTTATTTCAGTCTTAAATCTTAAATATGTGTTTACTACAGGGTGGCCGTAATAAAGTTCAAATATACTTCATCTCAAAGTCAGTATAAATGCAGAGATTACCTCTTCTCTTCCAACTCGGTGTTGGAACATAATATTCGTCGTATTTATACTGTACATCCAAAGCACATGTGATACCCACACAGTGCGGAGTCTATGAAGGTGCATGCCCTCACAGAAAGACGGAGATTATCTTGGACAGATTTGGGCCTACTTCCTCGAATCAATCATCATCAGTCAGGAAGTGCAACTCAATAACTCAATCCGCTTTATTATTTTTTCTCCCCATGAGGGAACAAGTATCAATCCCTTACCCGCATGTCCATACCGAAAAATATATATCCGCTCATAAAACCAAGAATCTCACCTTCAATAATACTAAAAAAATTCCTACACAATTTCATATAAAATATATTCCAATATCCCCTTGCTTACTATTTACCTGGCCTGGATTTATCTATCTCAAGGTATGGAATATGGATGTGTCTGTGTGCCCATTAGATTAAGATTAACAATTTCAGCCTTTAAGGTGCATCCATAATGGATGTAGATGCCCTTGAAGCTCGTTAAGCATTTGGCGACCGGCTGCCAACTAGAATTCTTTTGTACAGTTCAATTGTAACAATTTCCTAAGCTTGTGTGAATGCTCCCTTGAGTTAAATGCTTAAATATGTGCATACACGCATTAGACAGATATATATTCTAAGCTTTGGGTTCCTGTTGAAATATACTTATGTCTAGGTCGATTTTGAATGCCGATGCCGGTGCTCGAGTCTAATGATATTCTAGAGAAGGCAGGAATGTGTCTATAAATGTTCAAAACGCACAAGCGAGTATCGAGTACAGTCCGAGTGGGCCATAGCTGGTTTCGAGTTTCTGCTCTGACTTTTGAGTTTTGACCAACTAGTGTACCAACTACCAGGTAATAATAATAACGTAATCGTCTAATGTCAAATGTACCGTACCGTATTCATTCTTTTCCTAGCGTTATTACCAAGGTATGTGCTGGTCTGCATTATATTATGAAGATCATCATCATCCCCATCATTTCCCTGAGGTATGAATAATAACATCTTTTGTTGTTTCTATATAGTCTGAAGGTGGATCAGTGTACTCTGACTCCTATGGACTTGGTTAAGTATCATATTTTTGCATCCGGCTTTGTCTACTTCACTTCTCCTGTCTCGAGTTGAACTTGAAGATAGAAATGCTAGTTAGCCCGACGAGTCGTGCTATTTTATATGGCATCATGATTTTAGCCAAGATTCCAAAGATCCTTCCAGATTCGAGATCAAATAGTAAAAGATGAGAATTTCATGGTAACTCCAACAGAATAAATTACTATTTTGAATATTACAGATTTTTTTCCCCTGTAGTATAGATCATACTTACCACCAATACGATAGCAACCCAAAAGCCATCAACAATCAAGCATCAACCTCAGCCTTAATACTCCTAGGACTAATCTGTGCAAAATCTGTGCATGACTGACTCAGAAAGTGCCAAAAGAACTCCAACTCCCCAGCTAAGCCGCAGACAGTGGATTATTTCCCCTCCCTACGGACTCTAGAATGGTGGAGAAGAGATAGAAAATAATAACAAGATAACACGAGCAGAGAGAGGTGATTGTTGAAGGAACAATGCAATAGCAATGCAAGTAGAGAAGGACGACGTCGCCTCACTTCTTACAAGTCTACCAAGAAGAAGAAGAAGAAGCCATCGGCCGTCTTAAAACATTTGAGATTTTAAAAAGATGATCCATCCAACCCTAGAAACTATATCCTCGTTGGCATACCAAAGGGTTATGCCATATTCACAATAAGATTACATTTTTACCTGAGCAGAACATCTGAACACGATCGTTGATTCTTAATGGTTGGCAACTTCTTGTGAGCCAAAAAGTATGTTGGCAGTTGTGGGCTCTTATTGTGCAGGGGAGGTATGGAGATATTCTATATTGTGCTCTATGTATTCTGAGCCAAATGCACCGTTTACTAACCCGAAAATTGACAAGAGAGATGAAACGGTACACGAGGAAAATATATAAACTCACCTCACTATCAACCATTTACTACATTCTTTTCAAATCCTCGGCCTTACTTCGTCATCATCACATTCATCATCATCATCACCTTGGAGTTTCGAAATATTTATAATACACGAGCTTGTATATCTGCCCTGCTTTAATCCTCATAGCTTTCCTACTCGCATAGTAAACAGTCAACAGTAAATTCAGAGATATATTTTTTTCAATCCTTGTTCTAATATTGTAAAAGTAGTAGCACCGCCACCACCACCATCCTCATTCCATATCAAATATTGTAAATGTGAACTGTGACCATAGCACATTGAATATCCTCATAAACTATAAGCCATTGGATTGCTACTTCAAATTGCCACCCTTCTTGATGATGGGTTCAATGTGGGTATTTCAATAAAATACACAAAATACAAGCCTCTACTACTCTACCTAATTCTGTATACTGTACTTCTCTTATATATTGTTATGCATTGTTACCACCACTATGACTGATTGTTAGAATACTTTTTTAACCGTGATTACTCTAACTCAATGCGGATTTTTTTTCAGACTCTCTCACAGAGTTGACAGATATCCCATTTCCCATATATCTTTAGAGGGTAAAGAGCTGTAACCAATAAGGTGTGTTGCATTTAGCTAGTTCACCCATCAGCTATCGTCAACCTACAATAATGCTTTCGAAATTGAGCACATTGTCTCATGTATTTATATATACATGGGAGTTTATGAGTGTAATATTCAATGGTGGTGGTTGTGATGATGAATGACACTCTCCCTTCCTAGTTCATTTACACCACCATCATCTTCCATCCAACAAATACAACCTACAACCCATGGCCTATACAACCTACCTTAAAATACAATATTTATACACGCAAACAATTCCTATCTCTACATATGCATTGTCACATAGCCTGAGAGATACGGGGAAATTGAAATCGTCACCACACTGTCTCCCGAACAAAAAAAAAATCCCAATAATAATAATCGTACCTATACATGTACATGTGGATGCACCATCTAGCCCTAATATATTATTATCCTTGTTATGAATGAGAGAGAGTTTTGGGTTCATCCTTCACGTTGATCGTTGATAGTTTAGATAGTCCCTGGTTGATGGGTATATGACCCTCTTGTCAATTTTTTCGACTGTCAACCCTCCTCTTCCATAAATGCATTCGGAACAACTCACCCTATGGATACTTGGATATAAAACACTTAGAGAACAGAGAGCACAATTCCACTCCTATATAAGCCTGTAATATGCCTGGCCGAGGCAAAGCCAACAAAATGCATCATCAAATAGAATGTGCATTATAAAATCAACCAACTAGCCAAAACCATGCCATGTCAACCAATCCATGCCATGCCAAGCCAGGCCAGGCCACGGCCACGAAGGGTTACGTACAGGGCACAGAGGGCTTTTTGGAGACTACGAGGAATATGAACTATGGGAACCATTTAAGCATTTATCTATCTATGGAATAATGGAATTATAAGGACTAAGGACACATAGTCAACCAGTAGTTCCTTCCCCTATGTATAATAGAGGTAATAATAATCCCATACGAACTCTGTAGCTTGGACGAGGCAGTGAAACCGGCCTGACCAGGGGTTGTGTTTTATATTTTCTATGATTTTGTGTACACATTGTCCATTCTACTTACTTTTCTACACACAGTTACAATCCAATGGCCACGTGAGTTTCAAAACTTTATCAACAGTCAAGCTCGACTCTATCCCTCGGTCTTGCGGTCCTCTCCATTAGCCGTAGATATAAAATCTAAGCCAATGAGACCTTATCCAAGGGAAAACCTTCGTAGGAGCTGACTGACAGTTTTTCTCTCTCCAGCTCTGTCAGAAGAGACCAAAAAGTGGACGAAGCTACAAACTTATCAACCCTAAAAGAGGACGAGAGGGAGCGTATTATATTCTTCTTAGCATTATTGTCAGGTTAGACACATAGATGAACAGTGGAAGCGGAGAGGGATGAAAAGTACTCGTGTATTCTTTTCAATATACTTTTATATTAAATATCCCTTTGATCCTATCCGTCCTACAAAATTGCCCAAGTGTTCACTTTGAAGGGGGGTGCGGATGGTATTTCAGACCAGCTTTTGAGCTCTGCATGCAGTAAGTATGAGAATCGGATAGAAAGAGAGGGCTCTCTAATAACTACGCTCCTGCACCTGATCTCCCTAAAATCCCGTGTAATTGTAACCCATGGATGACCCCCTCGTGCCTTTGAATCCGGAGATTTTATGCGGCTAAATGCAAGTGCTTTTAGTGCCTAGTTTACATTGACCAAGTAGCATGTAGTATTATTGGTATCGGTCCACATGTGAATAATCTTCGACTTTACCCCCTTCACTACTACGAGTTTAGGGTGAGGACGAAATGAAATGTAATATTTCACTCCCTATGACCATCTTATAGATTTTTTTTCACCATATGAGGGTCTATGACATTATGTAATGGGGAATAATAAAAAATAATACAAATAGATGGACATTTGGGATCACCATCCCTTATAGTAGGCAAGGATTTTTTTCCCTTCAGTTTATGGATTCCTTTTTGTATCCTCTGTAGCTTTCCATTCTGATTTTTTTTTCTAGATTTAAATATTTCCATTTGCTTGAAATGACGTGGCTAGAATAGGGCAAAAAAGTTATTGATATCGATTTGACCGTAATGTATATGCATAAAAGTCATGGGTTATGAATGTTTATAAATTGTACTGATGATGACTGCAGGGGAAATGCATTTATAACTAATATCAGACATATGATGACTCTCCTCGATGGCTTGACGTGTGTGTGGAAATGATTGTTTGAAAATGTAAGGAATCAAGAAAATAAATCAATCACCAACGACCCAGAGGAATAGAAAATCAAGACCAGTATCGGCTCTCAGATCTATCAAGTACGGGAAATATAATCAAGTGCACATCAGATTCGTAAATTCTCAAGAGTTAGTTATCCTTCATAGTTTGGGATTGATATTTGAAATAAAATGAATAGCAAGTAGAATACATCATTTGTATGCCTCGATTCCAAGCTATTTAACATATTATTGACATTGATAGCCTCTCTCATTTCATAGGCTTGAATTCTAAAAGATCTCGGATCCTCTCATGTGTGTCTGCCTGTACACACCACAATCCACACATATGGATTTGATAGTGGCAGAGAGTGGATCGTAACTCTCTTGTATTTAACTATGCTTAGGATGTGGGCATGGATATTTGAAATGCAATCGTAATCAGCTAAGATATTATAGAATCGAAGGAAAGTCAATGAATATTATTTGTACAAGAGAACTCCATGTGGTTTCCTTATTCAGTCCAAACTCTCGAGGGATCGAGATTTGAGACAACGGAATAAATTACCTCAGCCTCGTCGGATCTCTTGCAGCGTTTTCTGTGTCTTTCCAAGCCTTGGAATTATTTCGTGATATGTGAGATGACTTTCAGCTCTAGTAGTTAGCATTCTCTAGCCTCTAAGCCTCTTTGATATGTTTCTTCAAGATTTGGACTCAGATTGAGAGATAATGATCTGCACATGTATGAGCACCCACCTGCCTGCAGCCCAACTTGTTCAATTGGCTTTCAAAATCCAATTTTTCTCATTGAAACTATAGAATAGAAGAATTAAAATTAAATTCCTACCAATCACAAAGTTATCTATTCCAGGGAGGACTTTTGAAGACAGTTTTTTTCCTCATTATTCCTTAAGTGATGCTGCTACTATACCAAAGGCTGTCTTATCACTTTGCACAAAGATTAAGACCAAATTGGTCAGACTCAGGTTGCTGAAGAGTGGACATGATCTCTGTCTACAAATCTCAGCTCAAATCCCGAGACCCGACCCGTCACTCATCCAGAGAGGTTTTGAATGTCCATGTGACTTAGTAACAAGGGATATGAACTTGTTGCTAATCTTAAACCAGAGTCTTTTTAACTCTCTCTCTCTCGTGGGTTATTGGATAGGATATGTACAAGTGTGTATGCAAATTGAAAATCATCCACATCAGCATCCGCGTCATCATCACCATCACCCTTGCTATATTGTAAATTATATTCTATCTCCCAACTAACTACCAAGTAAGTACTTAGCCCGACGTGAATGTCGTGAATAAAAAACATCATTACTCCTTCAGGCTCAATGTTCAGAGTTCAAGAATTTTGAGAAGAGTGTGATATTAAAGGATAGATGCATAAGTATATTTATTCATATTGGATTGGGATTACTTGGTTAATAAACCATGTGGCTTAATACCTTCAATCACATAAGTATATTTGTATATTTATTTATATAGATTGAACTATGTGAGGGTGTGCAAAAACTCAAAAAAACAATATGACCACTGGCTGTACACGAGAAAAAGCCTTGGTGATCTCTGCAGTGGCTTTGCACAGAGAGATGGAAGATAGATGAGGAAATATTTAGCAATCCAAGCCGAATAACTTTACAGTGCGAAAGCAGAAGTGAGAAAATAAAAATCTCTAACCTTTTGTAAGGTGATAAATTTCCATAAGTCAAGTCGGGCATTTTATTGCCTCCACATTTGATTCACGAACACAAAGTCCATACAGGAAGTTTGAGTCCATTCACGGAGAACTTAGTGTAACTTTTAGTGTCAGTCCCGGTGTGTTTTTTTTCCACGATAAATTAAATTACTCTCTCCGTCACAAAATACAAGTACTATAGATATAAACTGTTTGTTTATTTATTTAAGACTTTATGAGGGCCACGATCAAGAATGAAGAATCAACAATCCACTTTCCACTGTCCACATAGCATCACACACAAGTTCTTGATCCTCTCCGAGTACAAATTCAATTAGAAATACATTCAACAGATTTCTAGACACTCGGGACAAGTCCGTATTTTCAAATTTTTCAATGAAAAATTATCCGGTATTATCCAGTAATCAATAACAATCCAAAACTTGGCTATTATTCACAATCCGTCACACTATTTATCCAGGTTATACCAAAATTACTGGATAAAATTGTCTTTGCTGAGCTGCTATCGTCAGCTCTTCCAAAAAATTCTACAAGAGTGAAAATCCGACGCTATCCTCAGTGAAAGTAATTTGAATTTTCAAAAACCACTTCTCCCGCCAAAGTCGCACAATTATTTTCACTTAATTTTCTCCACCAAAATCTCTCCCAAAATCCCTTTCACAATTTCCACCAACAATTTGGAAAATGGAAAATTCCTCAAATTTCTCAACTTGAAACTCTGAACCAAAGTACTAAATAGATATGCACTCTATTCCCACAGTTCCCACTATTTTTCCAAACTCTTCCTTTCAAACTTTCTCCTCCCTTTGATTTCTCATCCCACAATCTAAATATTGATTTCCTCCGGTAAATATCTGCAAATTTCCGAAAAATTCTATTTTCCCAAAAACCCAAAAGGGTAAGGAGACACGAGAAAAATAGTCCGAGACCGAGAGTAACGAGCTCCTCTCTTGAGAACCCAAAGTGTTTGACTGAACTGAGAGGGCTAAAAGGGATTGGGAGTTACTCTCCATCCACAAACACGAAACTCGACGAAACTCTTGGGCACACATTTAAAAGGAGAGTCAGTGCATAAGCAACGCTCAATAGCTTCATGTTCCCCTACATTATCATCACATATATCCACACTCCGTATCTCCATGTATATGCCCCTACTACTCATATATGCTCGGGGGTATATAAATATAAATATATTTATATTCATGATACACACACACAGGCCCGTACAGCCCTATGCGTTTCTATACCTCCATCCTCTATGTAAATCTAGAGAGCTGTGTATAAAGGAGAGAAGCCAAATCTACAATCCTTGTAGCCAGTTTTGAAAGAGTTGGAAGTTGGAGCTAACCCTGTTGGGCTGCTGGGATGGAGTTCATGTCTATACCGTACAAGCTACTAAAAACCGACAAGTACATACATAAGAGATAGATACAGCATAAGTTGCATATAACCTCTCTCCCTAACTCACTCGTACAGTTAGCACGGACAGAAAAAGGTTGAGAGACGATGGGGGTATAGTTGAACACGTAGGTATATGTAGTTCTCGATTATATCCTTAGCTCTTCTAGAATGGTGGAATCCTGTCTCTATCTCTCTCTAAGAGTCTTTGAATCTCATCCACCACCATCCATACCACCACTGCCAGTACTAGACTTCCAACATCTTAGAAGGGATACAGAGTCAGGTATGTATAAGCATTGTGTAGCCAAGACCCTAGAGAGGTGTGCTGTATCATCATTGTATTTATATTGTTATAACTACATCTCTGTGTAGTAAATACAAAGGTGATAGTGGGCAATGAGACTCGCTTCCTTCAAGTGCACTTCTTATTTCTTACTTGCTAGTTTTTTTTTAAATACATATTCAATATTATTATTACAATTTCTTTAGTAAAGGTCTAGAGAATCCCTTGGCATTCTTGTATCATGTTATAATGCATAGGTATGGTATGGTATGGGACACTATAGGACAGAGCAGGGACACTTTTCGACTTTTTATGTAAAAAAAATATATATCAGTTTCTATAAGATCCTAAAGTTATGGTATAGTTTGGCTGTTTAGCCCTCTCTCTGAAAAGGAATCTCTTGTGATAATACAATAGGAGTCTACTAGTAGTGTTGTCTACTAATGTTTATAGGAACTGTATTTATCCGTAGTAGATCCACGCAAGAGTTAGTATATGAAATCTGTCTATAGCATCTTCCTGTACATTCTGTGGTATATAAAGAGTAGAATGTGGTAGGATCCTTATACATACATACCCTTATGGATATACCTAAGCAGATTGAAGAGCTGAAGATTGAACATTTGGGGGGAAGGAAAGAGGCTAGGAAAAACGAGGCATCTTCTTCTTGTGCTAAGCATCTTGTATAGCTTGTAGTAATAGGCTCTAAGGTATGTACTTCAAGACTTGCTTTCTACTCTATATCGTACAGTAGTAGTGGCAGTAGTTTTTTCCGAGTTTTTCAAGAGTTTACTACAACTACTACATTCTACATTTGAAGGGAAATGCCTTTGTAGTGAGTCTAGTCTCCCTGCCTTGGGGATAACAATATATATAGAGAAGATACATGTATAACAGTATGAGATCTTCTCCAGCAAACTCCTTCGTACTATACAGAGTATAAAGGAGTCTTCTTGAAGGCTTCAAGTCGAGTCTAAAGAGATTCAACTTCTTCACAAGCCCAACCGACCGGCTCAAGACGTAGCCAGAGAGGCTTGTAAAAGCAACGATATGGTTGCTTCCTACACACACATTCCTCCTACTCCTTTCCGAGATGAATCCAATAATAATGCATAGGGATCTCTTGGAGCTCTCTATATGTCCTAGGCCGTTTGGAATCCCTTTCCCTCTCTACTACTTGCTACTAGTGTGCATTTCTCTTTTATCTATAGAGAACATTACATGACAACTCTCTTTCAGAGATGTCTACCTCTAATCCATCTCTCTCTCTCCTCTCTCTATTTTTTTCATTTAGCTCCAGAGAGCTCCAGTTCGGTTAGAGTGTCGGAGGTCGGCCTCTGGCTTGGCTTCCCATGACTTGCCCGAGTTGTGTGGTGTGTTCCAAGTTGGAATGATCAGGGTGTTCAGTCTTCACCCTATTTAGAATCGAGGGGCATAGATAGACACATAGATGTTTATAGGAGGAAAGGCCCTCATGGACTACTGGAGAGAGGCTGCTGGAGCTGGAGCCTTGATGGTTCACATTGAAGTTTCAAGTTTTCAAAGTTGGGAACTTTTCGGGAAGTGTTCGACTTCTCTCCTCTACTCCTGACTCGAGAATAGCGAGTCTAGAGAGTTTGGAATCTACCGTCCTGGAGACTATTGAGAGGGAGACTGGAGCCTAAATACATTGACGTCGTGTCAGTCGGTGTGTCTGTCGCTATAGTCAAGAGATGTGATTATATAGCTTTGGGGAGAAGTGTATGTATATGCTATTAGTATCTCTCTCTCTATTCTCCTAGAATGTTATGAAATGATATGAATCTCTCTCTCTCTCTTACAGATCTATCGTCTTTCCCCCCTACGAATGGTTATGGTTGAGTTGGATATGAGTTTGTTGTTATGTAGGATGTTTAGTATGTTCCCTGACAGTCTTTTATCTTCTCTAGAGGTTCGAGATGGATATAGGGCGGTATTATAGTAGTAGCTTTTAAGACTGGTGTGTCTCTGTCCTTATAGATTTGTGTGTTTGTGTGTATGTCTCCGTATTTGGAAACTTTAAGTACATGATGGACTCTGTATAGAGTCTGAATGGAATGTATAGAATATCTCCATGGGTTGGTTGCATAAAAGTATATTTTTATATTCCATTGTGGATGTAAACGGATGGATGGATGATGATGGTTTGGTTTGTTCCATCTAGGATGTTGGATGTTGAATGTCTTCTCACCGAAAAAAAGGATCCGTCCGGGTGGATGGAATTGGGTAGTCGGGACGTATCAACTGTGAATTCGGTTATAGAGAGATGCGGCTTAGGGTTTTAGTTGAGAGTGGCAGGGCATCTCTCTCTGTGTATGGATATCATCGGGTATTGCCACCATGAGGAGTAGACAACAGCCCATCTCGCTCTCTTTCACACACACAATCCTATTTCCCCATGCTTTCCCGGACTTATTATCTCCTTAGGTAGGGAGCTACTATTATATCCTACTTGTTTAATACGCAGTTCCCGACTTTAAAGCTCTCTACAAGGTTGGAGGACTTTATTTCTCGGAGGGAAAAGAATAGCAGCCCACTCACTGCTCTCTCAAAGATGTTAGAGAGACGGTACTGCGTAGGGGAGGACTTTCTCTTGAAAAAATTGAAATTAAATTGCCCGAGTGGGGAAGGGTGGGAATGGGATTTGTGGTTGGTCAGAGGGGGCAATAAAAATTGATGTGGAGATTAATAAATGGTGATTGGATTGATGAATGTGGGCTAAAGGGATTGGTATGGAGACCCGGTGGGGTTGTAGTGGCTTTGGGTGTGAAACTATTACCGCGTGGGATGTTTGCAAGCATAATTGTGATTCTTGGTAGCGTAGGGTTTGGGAAGAGGAGTTGAAAGGAGCGCAGCAGGTTCGGAAGAGTTTAATTGGCTTGATAAATTGGGATTTAATTGAAATTGAAGGGTTCAAATGGTTGAGTGAGTCAATTTTAAGGAAGGTGGTCTAGAGTTTTATTTCATTTCAATTAAAGAAAGTGTTTGGAATATGGCCACTTCAAGTCGAGTTTGAGACTTTTCAAAAAAATTTTATATCAAAAGTTAAATTGGAATTAAGATAAACAATTTTTTTCCGCAACAAGGGTTTATTATTTCTAGGAATCGCCAAGCAAATGCTATATGGATTTTAGTATTCTAATCAAGTCAATTCGACCAGCAGGATAAACCTCTGAGGGAGAGATCGTAATTAATTGTTGCTGTGTTGTATTTAAGTATTCATTTAAGTGTATCTAATTGTATTGGATTACTCTATTATTATTTTTAATTAAATAAAAAATTCGGCAGTAAAATATTACCAATAAAAATAAAAACACAAGTTTAAAATATGACCACACACCAACTCATATACTTATCCAAAATGCTCTATAACATCCAAGCTACTTAAACGCATCCCCAATAACTGTAAATGCTTGCCCAGGAAATCTCAAGACAGCCTACCCCCTCCACCAGTCCCTAACACCTACACACGAGCTTTCCCCGGAAAAACTTTCCCCGTGTGACTGTGACACATCCCGAAGACCCCGTCCCCAAAACCCCCGTTGATACTCAATGCCAGAGTCAAGTAGATGGTGGTCTACAGAGAAGCAGTGGTGGTGGAAGCTGCTATTAGAGAAATAGGATTGTGTGGTTCGGCAACGGCGTAGTGCCCTAATAGCATAACCCTATTGATTACATTCCCCTCTCTCCGGAATGAGTTTCCTAGCCTTCCCTCTCAGCCCACCTCAGTCTCTTTATAATGCCCGGGTCTATCACACTCTACCCGGTTCGGACTTTAGCTCCCTCCTACCTCCCACCTTACCTGACCTTAACTATCTGCTCCTCGGCCCAAACTAGTTTATACAAAAATCCTAGGAACTATATCCCCCCAAAGAAGAGAGAGAGAGAGACCCAGACTTGTTTAACCCTGAGGAATGATGATCATCTACTGGAATTGAACCAAGTTGAGCTTATAACTCACCAATTGTTTCCTATCCTTCCGCCACCCAACACCACCACCGTCACATTATATATACTGTGATGAACCATAACGGCAGTGGGGGCAGCGGGAGCTTTATATAAGACTTCAGTCCTCAGCCTAACTTTCTCTTTCCTTGCTTTCACCCGGGTTGGAGGGATGCGGACTCACTGCTTATATAGTTCCATGTGTGTTTGTAAGGGAGGTAGGCTATGGACCTCTGGAAGTAACAATAGCTAAGTTATAAGGATCTAAAGGTGGTGGGTGGTATATGAAATAGTAAAGTCAGTTGAGGAGGGGAAATGATCATTGGGCAAAAAGTAAATCTTCTTTCCCTCCATCAAACTTTCTCCAGAACTTTCTCTTCAAACTCGTTGCTGGAGAGTTGAGGAAGATCGTTTGTCTGGGGCTGGTCCAACCACTCGGGCTTAGACTGTTTTTTTTAAAGAGTAATCAACAATGGCTTTTACCGAGCATTGAACTTTTTTATATCCGATTTGGATGGAGATGTTGGTACTAGTTGGTTGTTGGAGGAGATAGATTCTTTGTGGAGATTGGGTGGGATTAGTCAGCGGCTTGTTGTATTTGATGCGATGGTTGGGTGATAGGATGGGCTGGTCAGATTTTTGACAATGTAGTTTTGGATTTATTAAAATATTGTTTGATGGCTTTGTTATTTTGTGATTTGGAAAGTGGTTATGATTTTTGGGATTAAATTGCTTCGTCTTTAATATTTGTGTTTTAGAGCTGATGATGATGATGAGGCACTTTACTACTTATAAGTTTTAAAACGGATTGCTGTTATTTGAAAGTTACAGTGGTTCCAAGTATTTATCATGTTTAAAGTGTAAAAATGATTTTGAAATTTAAAATTTAAGCTTGAAATTAAATCAACCCAGTTTTCATGCCGATATTTAATCTGTAGTATTCCATTTTTAATGCATTTTATATTTAGATGCCTCATTGACACATACGTTTTACTATACAATTTATATATAATAAAGTCCGACGTGAAAATGAATTACTAGTAACATAATAAATCGTATCTTGATGCTCTCTGTGATATTGTAAAAGTTGTAGATAATGTTGACACTGAAATTACTAAACTAAAATGGCTTAAAACCAAATATAAATATAAATTCGAAGTACTA
>JAQFYM010000190.1:0-101966 GCA_034694785.1 Agrenia bidenticulata | reverse complement strand
CGGCGCTGAATTTCAAAGCTAAGTGAAATATTTTGACCTAGATGTTTTCCCAGTGACCTAGAGCTTCGATATGAAGTTGGCCAACCTTGCTACTCAGTATAGTAAACTTAGAAAAAAATAACAAATACTTAGAAAATTTTTTTTTAAAAATTTGATGGAAATGTTTATGGTGGTTTAGAATTTATATGGGGGGATGAAGCTGAAGGGGTTTAACCCCCTCAGCTGGTGGGGACTGATTTTTGAAAAAATTTGAGGTTTTTTTTTGAATGCCCATGTATGTTTTTTTTAGCCATAACGGTTCCAGATTCACAGAAGTTTATTACAACCCTTATCTCACTATTCTCACTCGTTACAGTAAAAATTCAGTGCATACCCGAATATTAATAATTAATTCATTTAATTCTGCACTACTCTAATTACTAATTCGGCATTTGGTATCATTCAAAATTCTATAAAATAAGTTAAATTAAGATTTGCTCTATGATTTTTGTTAAAAAATGATTAAAATTGAAAAAAATTTGTTCTCATAATTTACATGTATGAATCTCAGACACTCACATAAACCTACCATCTGCCTCACTTCCAAATTTGAATATTATTACTCAAGACTTCAAACAAAATGAATGTAAATGTTACAAATTACAAGCCAAATATAATTTTGTTTTAACTGATATTCGTGCTTATTGACTGCTCATTCACAAAAAGTAAACATCCGATAATCCTCATAATCACCAAAAATAGAATATTATTGTCATTATTGAAACAAATAGTAATGGATAAACAGAAAAATGTGTTCCTCACCGTCAAGGCTTTGATGACCTGAAGATTGGGAATCCCTTCCAATTCAATTTCAGGATGAGAAGCTGCATGGAAATCTTTCTTCGCAACCATCACCCCTTCATTGAAGAGTTTCTCGTAGATTTTTCTCCTGTTAGCCTTGGGCATCAACATCTTGGCAACCTAATTTCAAGGAATTTTGAACAATTTAAGTTTTTCGGAAACCTCACTTGCTTCAAGCAGCCTTAAAAATTGCAATGTGCACACACCGCACAATGTGGTATAGAAAGGAGAATGGCGGAGGAATGTCATACACCGCTTGCGCATAAAAATCATTGAATGCTTGTGTTATTATAATTCCTCTTAAATTACAGTAAATTCAATGTAAACCCTTTGAGTATCTTCCAAATATATTTCGAAAATATTTACAAAATCCAATTTTGAAAAAACTATCTTTTATAATTGCCTAAAACTATCGGTAATATTCGAAAAGAGGGAATTTGTAGTCTTTTAATACCCCAAAGTACAAAGACACCGCGGGATTTCGGTACTTTTCAAATCCTATGAATATAACTTGTGTGTGTCGAAAGTGAAAAGTGAAGGAAATTTTGGATTTTAAAATATTCTGATTGTGTTTAATAATTGTATTGCAAATCATAAATCAGTTATAAAAATCAAAGAATTTCATTCAATAACCATGTGGATTGGAGAGGCTGTGAACGCTGAGCTGTTTCAGTGTATAGAGACAGGTAGATTGGAAGAGATTAGTAAATTTTCGATCGATCAACTTCGTCCCTTTTTGCCAATACTGGCTCGGTCAAGCCTCATTCAGCAAGGAGATGCCTATGGAAGGCCCTTGGAGTTCAGAGAGCCTATTCTTGTGGCCTTATCTCAAGCAGAAACTGTCAACAACATCGTTTCACTCCTCTCTGTGGACTATCAGCCTCTAGAAGTTGATGTGAAAAAGGAGCTGTTACTCAGGTATGTTTTTTTAAATGGTAATTACTAATTATTTTTGGTGTGTTATGAAGGTAGCAAGTATCTTGATTAAAATTTTTGACTTGATAAAATTGCAGGCAAAAACTAGGGAATCGAGAACAAGACAGTGTCCTTGTGCAAAATTTGCAGAATGGCTTGGCGATCGAATTTGAAAGGACAGAAGTCACTCGAAAGCTGAGACTAATTCTTTCCGAAGTATTGTTTATCATGTCTCAGGTATGTGTGTATTTGTATGTTGTGTATGGTTGTGCGATTCGAAATAATTGTCCTATTCGAAATAGGATGTGTTAGTTGGTACCTTACTCGGTTGTTGGTTTGCTTGAAAAAGTGTAAAGGTAGATTGAACTTACTATCGTGTTTTTAGATGGTGGAGCCAAGACAGGAGTATTACATGAAATGTTCGGATTTATTTGACAACTGGATATATTTAGATGACATTTGTGATGCTTTGTGTATCGCTTTGGTAGAACTGCCCAATCTTCTATCTCTTAGCGATGTAAGTTATAAATTACAAATTAAAGCTTTAATTTGCTACTTCTTGGATTTTCAATTTATTATGTGCATGGCCGACTTTTCATTTTCATTTGAATTTTAAGCCAAGAGTTTAATACTTGTAACTTCATAATACGTTTTCAAATAAGGTAAAAATTATTGAATAATTTTTAGGTGTGTGAAGCTATGTTACATGTTAGAAATGGTCCTTGGATTATATCAAGACTTGTTGCAAATATGCCTGATTCGTTTACTGAAGGTATGATTGTCACTAGTTTTATACAAGTAACATCGAATGTAAGAACAATAAGTTAAGTTCTAACTTTTACTTCACGTGTAATTCAACTTTTCAGTTTGTTATCACCTTATTTCAAATGGGGATAAATGTGAGGAAGAGTCTGAAGGAGGTTTAATTCGACTCGAAGCCCTCAAAATGCTGTTAAAAATGAATCCACGGCAAAGTCTCCTCATTCGTTCTCGATGTGTAATGTTTATTAAAAATATGCTAGACATTCTTAGCAAAATTTTGTTGAGATGATGACAAACGTATGGTGTGGATTTTAGGTGGAAATGTGCAGAATGCCAGCCCTGGCTGTGTTTCTTAGTTTAGGTAAAACCCATAATGTATAAATAAATATTAAAACTTCGCAATGAAAATTCGAAGGTAAATTGTAATGTTTTTGGTCATATTTATAGATTCTGGCGATACTGCAGATAATTTGGTCCCGTTTCTTTCTGGGATTTTGCTGGGAAATGACCAACAAGTTCGCAATTGGTTTTCAGTATATGTGAGAAATGGACAGAAGGTTATTTTATACTTATTTTAAGACATATCAACTATTATCTTTAGATTTAGTGTTTATAATATTTTTTATACTTTTGGTTTATTTAGAGAAAAGTAGAGGGTTCTAATTCCTTGAATGACATGAGAAACGCTATTTTTATGTACTTAAGAAGCATTTTAGAAGCCACAAAAAAGCGAAAAGCCCACTTGTTAGAAAGTGCTGTAGTTCAAGCTTCTTCATTGTTGCGTCTCTTATGTGCACTTAAAGGAATTGCTGGGTTCAAGTAAGCTATCTAAAACTAAAAAAAATTTCTTATTCTATTGTATCAAATCAAAGAAAAATTGTACTTTTTATAGATTCCTTGAAGAAGAAATCATTATTTTGGTAAATTTAATTACCTTGAAATCGCCAATGACAGCTCAAGGTAGCCGGTTTATTATTCTTGGCCTTTGCACGCTCCTGGCTTGTCCATCCCTTATTTCTAACTCAGAACAAGAAAAATCAATTATCGAATGGATTAAATCGTTGATTAAAAGTGACTCCTCCCCAAGGTATTAAAAAAATTATTAGTACATATATATGATGGTTCGAATAATAGAGTGTTTACTACTCAGCAATGATTTCTGATTAGCTCTGAAGGTATAAATGCTTCATTTGGAGAAATTTTGCTCCTGATGGCGATTCACTTTCATAGTAATCAGCTGAGTGCAATATCGGATTTGGTTTGTACAACACTTGGAATGAAAATAGCTATCAGGGTAAACACAATGGCTAGAATAAAGCAAATCTTCATGCTGGAAATTTTCACAGAGCAGGTTATACATCTTAAATCGTTTGGAAAAACAATCTCAAGAATGTTTTTGATTCCATTGTAATTCATTCTAAACATATAAAATCATAATTAAATTTTAAGGTTGTCACTGCTCACGCAGTGCGAGTACCAGTCACTCCAAATTTAAATGGAGATCTAACTGGATTCCTTCCTGTTCATTGTATTTATCAATTAATTAAGTCAAGAGCTTTCACAAAGCACAAAGTTCCAATTAAGGACTGGATATACAGGTGTTTACTAAAAACAGCATCTTAGATTTAACTGATTTAAGTTGTTTATTCTTTGTTTATTTGTATGTTCATTTTTTGCAGACAAATTCTCAATACTAGTTTTCCCATTCATCCCGTTCTTCCTGCACTGCTTGAAGTCTATACCCAATCCATTCTTGTACCAGGAACTGGTACTGTCGGAGGTTCAAAAGTGATACTGGAGCTTACCAATGAGCCGTTAACTGACGAGGAAGTTTTAAGTGTTTTTAAAAGTTTTCAAAGCAAAAGCTTAGTGACGCAGCTACTTGTTTTATATTACGTCCTTTTGTATGAAGATTCCCGATTAGCAAACGGAAAGAGCTTTGTTCATACAACTAGAAAGGTTAAAACATACTCTGGGAAGTTGTTTTCACAAATTCCTATTAAATACCTGCTACAGGAAGCTCAAAAAAATCAAAACTTATGCGGAGGTAAGTAATCCAAATAATTTCAACCCTGCGCAATTATTATGTTGACCAATAAAATGAAAATAGAACTCGACTATTCGAACGATGTTGACAATATTTTTGTTAATTACTATTTGGCAATTTACAGGATTATTTCCGTCACTACTGAAATTGCTTACTATCCATTTCCCTCAATTGTGTATCGCAAATGAATGGCTGGAAGACAATCTGGCCATGGCAGAAGAAGAACCCTTTTCCCCATGCTTTAAAGTAAGACTAGATGAAGATATCCCCATTGGTAGTTTTGAAAATGGTAAAATGATAACATTTATATATTTGATTGAAAAGCAGTTTTTTAATTCTTTCCTCTTTTGTCAGCCTTTTCTATAGTCCTTGATCAGCCCGCAGATTCAATTAGGCTTCTGGAATCTTGCAGACATCTTTCTCCTCACAAGCTGTGGTCTTATTCTAAGGAAATTGTTAATCAAATTAGAAGAGTAACACAACCCTCTGTTCCAAGAAAAGTTCAAGGTTATGCTTCAAAACAAAAAATAGTGTCACCGCCACAGTTTTCCAGGTTCTAACAGTTATCCGAATAATTTTGTGTAGATCTGTATCGGGACGTATGGTACAAGTTAAACAATGTTTACCCTCGACACTTGTGGGAAATGACTAGTAACGCCTTGATGATGAGTGGGTCCATTTACTTGACAGCGGACGAACTCACTTTAGATCCTTTACAGATTTTAAGGTGTGATGTTAGGGTATTTCGTTGTGCTCCCGTCCTCGATATTTTTCTTCACATATTAGCAGCATCTTTGGCAGCTTCGAGGTACTTTCTTTGGAAACATTTGCAGGTAAATTTACTTTTTGATTTTAACATAACATAGCTTAGCACCAATGACGAATAAACTCAACAATACATTATTTTACATGTACTATTATAGGAGAATCCATCTCCAGGCCCATCTTTGGATACTGAGAGAGAAGAATTGAAAGCAGCTCTTTTATCGGTTCAAGAAAGTGCGGCCGTTCAGATTTTACTGGAAGCTTCGCTTCCTAATAATGATGATGCGGTACGAATTTTAGAAATATAATGCACCATCATTTGAAAGTATAGATCCCAGTTAATATGGTTGATTTATAATTATATAAACAGGAAGGAATTTGTAGTGATCTCACCATAAAAGAAATACAAAGCCTAGTTTGCTCATTTCTGCATCAACTATTTATCGAATTTCCTGCTTTAGCGAAATTAGTTCATTTCCAGGTGAGAAAATTGTTGGGAAATTATCCCCCGCAAACCTCAGGAATTTTTTTATAAACATTCTCTTGTTGTAGGGTTACCCATTGGAACTTCTTCCTATTGCTGTTAGAGGTATTCCATCAATGCACATCTGTCTTGACTTTATACCGGAGCTTTTGAGTCAGCCAGAACTGGAAAAACAGGTCTGCATCGAAATCTAAAAATTACACAATCAAACTCTAATGATTATAGTTACAAAATTAGGAACATACCTAAAGTATATAGGTATTCATGAAAGTAAAAGAAATGCTTTTATTTTCAGGTCTTTGCTGTACAACTGATATCTTATCTCTCAATGCAATACTCTTTGCAAAATTCATATGGTATAGCTCGATTGGCAGTCAGCACCATGAATAATATGGCTTCAGGTAGTGGAATAATTTGTTTAAAATAAAATATTGTAAAGCTGTTCTACGATGTTATTACAATTCCATATATTTTCGCAGGTCTCATGTCGGAAGAGCGGGCCGAATTCTTTGTTCCTGCTCTTTCAGCTTTGGAGCGACTATGTGTCGCATTTCCACCTCTCGTTGATGAAATAGTAGCTCTCCTCTTGCACCTTGGAAAAATCTGCAATGCGCAAAACGCTGTGGAACGCAATCGGATGAGTAAGATTGTTAGGAACAAGTATCTAGTTAAGAAAATTCATGAAACACACACAGCTGTGGTTAATCATGTAATGATGGACCGAAGAATAATGTAAAATCACATCAAGCTTCCCATATGCAGCAATTTTTATCTACTCAAACGATTTTATATGAACGAAGATTCAAGTATTCATTACACAGTTGGCGAAATACATTTTTATATGCTGATTTGTATTCTTGATTGATTCAGATAAAATAATTATTAATAAGCACGAAGGGCATTATTGGTTGACAGCATCAATTGCAGTATCATCAATTTAGTCGGATATTTGAGTGTCAGTTCCGTACTCAATAGTAATACCCCTGTAGTCGATTCTGTAAACAATTGGTAAAAGACAAGTATCTGTATTTAGTTTGTTCAGTAATATTAAGCGCTTTGATATCGTCATGAACATAAATTACGCTTGGGTATTGAGTTCTGTATCCACAGCCAAAAGATTAATAGAGTCAAATGACAACGTTTTGGGTTGATTAATCGGCAAAAGACCTCCACGTGCGTAATGTAGGATCAAGCTTTTTTTCTCTGAAGGGTTACGCATAATGTGGCTAGGAACCTCGACCCATTTGGACAGAATTTGATTAGCTGAGATTGCAGAGCTGAAAAAATTTTAAATGTAAACAGTTTTTTAAAAATTAATTAACTAGAAAACAGGAACTGTATGAAACTAATAAGTAGTAAAAAATTGTATTTCTTCCTTTCTCCACGAATATTTTTTAAAAATTATGGAAAATACATCTCGAGATTCTTTATTACTTGTCAACGAGGGTGAACTTTTCGGATCTTGAACCGTCAGCTCCTCTAAATTGAATCCAAAATGTTCCTGTTGCATGAGCTTGATTCATGCTTACTGGTACTTGAATATGTACAGATTGAACTGTGAGAGTTATAAGTAATTTTTCATGTAAAAATTAAGACTTTTGAGACCCATGTATGTATTTGTCAGTTTGTCCTTACGACAGAAAGTATTGTTGCTTTTTCCATCTCCAGTATGAAGATAGTAAGAACCAGAACCAACAAAATTCCTTGAGTTGTAACCCATAGGCAGGCATTTTCCAGGTTGTTTGCATGAAGAATAGCAGTTTCCTCTGTCGAATTATATAAATTTTGTTAAATAAAATCATATTTGTTTACTGAGATTTGTTTTAGCATTACTTTTCGAACTCGTTATAGTCATCGCAAGAATATGCGATAAATGGACAAGTTTTGCTTCCCACTATGGATTCAGCAAAGAAATCCGCTCCTCGGAGATGGCTGCAAGCCCATGTTGAAATCGCTCCTTCGAAATCAAGGGTGATCAAATCAATTATCGAAATGATCAAATTCCCCAGAAGATCCTGACAACCTACGTAACACAAAATATAAACTAAGAAATCCATCCATGTTTATATGATGTAGTTATCAGTTTCGGAGTAAAATTAATACCAGGCTGGTGTTTGCCTCCATTTGGGAAGATGTCAACATGTCCGATCGGCCCGATGATTCCCATTCCAAAATTTAACGCAGTATTTCCATTGGTATGAATAACTTCTACATACTTTGCATCTCCAGTATCTAGTCGAATTATGGGATCCGTTCCATCAAAATAAGGGGCTGAGGGGTCAACGGCTATAATAACGCACAAGTAAAAAATACAAGTTCATAAGCATGAAGGGTTCTACCCCCATGATTATTAATGAATGAGGAAAAGTTTACCGATAATATGCGGAATGCGACCCAATGTTCTGTCCCCTATGTACCCTGCAACGTGAGCCCCAATGTTGTGTCCGATCACTTGAACATCCTCAATTTTTAATCCACCTTTTTGTTCCAGGAAATAAATGAACTGGGCAGATTGAGCCCCAACAAGGCGAGCGTTGGCTGTCGCACCAAGATAAGGTGCTCTCGCACCTGGAGCCCAATCGACAGCAATAACGTTGATATCTTCCTGAAAAAGGATATCTTATTATGGAGCAGAGATAATACTAATAATATTCTGCCATAGCAAAACACTTGAATTATCTTTTCATTTTGAACGGAGCCTATGAAGTTGTGCCGCATAAACTTGTAATAATAATCAATTGATGAGGACATTCAGGAGATATTTCACAAGAGAAAATGTGTTAATTTGTTAATTGTTATCTCTTACATTCTCAAGTAAAGCATTTTTGGCTGCCCATACGTATGGCGATTTATGGCTGTCAGTAAATCCGTGGATCAAGAATACAGTTCTTCGAGATGGGTCGAATGGAGAAAATTCAAGGATAGGATCCTATAAATGCACCATATCAGAAAGAATGAAGGAACAGGGTTTCCATTGACCTAGTACACTTAGGGAAAAATTACCTTGTTGACCATAAGTTCATATCCAATGTTTAAGTACTCGTCACTTCCTCGGCAAAAAAGCAGAAATCTTGTACCTACTTCGTAGGGTGGGTGAGGAAGGGCAGATAATGGACGAAGTCCAGAGGTCCAGGGGGCATCGGTGGAAAAACAACCATAATTTTCGTAACAGACCTGAATACCATTGGAGTTAGAAATACATTATTCTTGTAAATTAATTATCTACAATATAGGATTTTTGAATTTTTCATACCTCTCGTCCCAAGGTCAGCGATACTGAAATTTAAAATACACGTATCATAAGAAATGCTGTTTTGTTCACACTCTAATTGTAAATGTGTTAAATTAGCATTACGCTGACATTTTTTAAACCATTTTTACTTACATGTAGCAAACCCTACAGTCCAAAGGAAAGCACAGACTGGTCTCATTGTAAAGCTTTCGACGATATTTGTTTCAGTACAGAAATTGGCAACCAACGATTAAATCCAATAGGCTACTTCAAAACTCTGTGGCGAATGAAATGCGTCAAGTCCCTGTCGTAGTCAGTAAGAGAAATTGATCTTGAGCTGATGTTATTTATAGACAAATTGGTAATTGCCTTTCAAAAATGTAATCAGTGATACCTGAATAATAACCCATGTAACCGGGTGGAAGTTCCATTAAAACTTAATTTTCTCGTTATCAGCTACTAATATTTAATCAATTTATCAACGTCATGAATAACCAAACATCAACCAATTAACTGCATTTATCATTAAATTTGTCTGTACTCTCAATTCCTATGATTTCTTGATAAATACTACAGTAAATTAAATTGCACAAGTTATAAAAACTCTTGAGTTTGAGCATCATAAAAAATTTAATTTACGCTTATTGTCCTGTAATACCAGCATAAGTTTTTTAATCATAATCTACAGGGGTGGCCAAAATACTTGGTGAAAATACAAAATACAAAATAGTATTTTCATTTTGTATTTTGCGCAACGCCTAGAGAAAGTATTTTGTATTTTGACGGTTCTGGAAGTACAATTGTATTTTGCATTTTGTATTTTGGCGCATCTATAAAATACAGAAGTATTTAAACTACAGTTCAAAATACAAAATACATTTCCCCCTATATTGAAAGTACTTGCTTCCCGAATGTTAAGCCAATTTTCCTACCGCCATTATAAAAACGAAAAATTCCCTCCTAAATTTTTTTTCTCGTTATTTTAAAGTTTGAAAAAAGACTTATTTAGAATATTCATGACTCTTAATACCAAATTTAAATCAAATCGTCCGATAATTAAACTCTGCATTTTTTTTCTTCCACTTTCATCGAAACTTTAATACTTGAAATTTAAAAAAAATTACATTCTTAAACTATAAGGCAATTTAGAATCTCTGTTTTATTTAAATCAAAAAATGTCGGGGGCAAGGGACATTCCTTACCTAATAGAAAAATAAAGAACGATAAGAATTTAGAAATTTTGACTTTGTCGAAAAGGTTAGTGAATTCTAAAGTATGAAAACTGTCGCAAAATATCTTTTACTGAGTAAATACTGCAAAAAGTAGTTTGTATTTTGGTGAAGTATTTAAAATACGTATTTTGTATTTTGTATTTTCACTGAAGCGTTTTCGGGAAAGTATTTTGTATTTTGCATTTTGGGACATTCAAGACACAAAGTATTTTGTATTTGTATTTTGTCATGTACAACAAAAGTATTTTGTATTTGTATTTTGTATTTTGAGGTTCATGTATTTTGGCCACCCCTGATAATCTATATCTATATCATGGTCGACAGGACAAATAATATGCATGAAAGCGAAGCGAAAAATTGATGTACATATTTTAGTTTACATACCTGGAAAGAAATATACGCCACACATATGCAAACAACGGTCACACAAAAACGCCGAGTCGAGTGGTGTCTTCATGTTTAATTTCTCGGATCTTGTTGCTGGGAAATTATGTCTAGTTGAATTTTAGTATCTCAAAATTATGAAAAAAACCTATGAAAAATGTTTTTTAATCGTAAAAAAATCATTTTGAATGGAAACGATTGAAATAACTCATTTATATAGATCATACATACTTATACTACATAATAATGGAACTAACCTCCTATGGGTAGAACGTCCAATTTTGAAGCTTATTTTCATGCATATGCTTAATGAATCAATTAAAATCTCTGCGACATAAAAACTATTGAGTTCAAATATTTTTGGATGCAAGTATTTATTTTCTCTACTACTACGAAATTTCATAGATTGTCATTGAGACATTGGACATTACAGCCAACAGTGCATTTATTCAGAAATCTGAATATCAGTTCCGTACTCGATCGTAACTCCATTGTAGGATATCCTGTAAAAATATTCCAAAGTGACAACAATGGTCAATATTTCCTATTTTCAAAAAATAAAACACAAGTACTGAATAAAAATCATTGGCTTACGTCTGAGTTTGAAGTTCTGTATCAACAATCAACAGATTGATGGCATCGAATGCTAAAGTGCCCGGTTGATTTATAGGTAAAGCACCTCCACGTGCGTAATGCAAGACTAGACTTCCCTTTTCCGTTGGTGTATGCATAATATGACTTGGCACCTCGACCCATTTTGATAAGACTTGACCGGCTGACATACCAACACTGCAAATATTCGTAGTTATAGGAGTGACATTACAGATACAGATATGTAACACGATAAGAATGTCTAAATCTATCGTCCTTACTTGTCCGCAAGGAGGAATTTCTCCGATCTAGTACCGTCTGATCCTCTAAACTGAATCCAGAATGTTCCTACTGCGTGTTTTTGGCTGAGACTAACAGGGGCTTGAATTTGCACGGGTTGAACTATACAGATGAATTGAAGATGATCATACATGCTACTTCATTACGTTTTATATTTATCTTCACTTCAAAGTTCAATTTTGTGTCAAAATGTAATTTCTTTACGGCAAAAGGTATTATTGTCACTCCCATCTCCTGTATGGAGGAAATACGATCCAGAGCCCACAAAGTTCTTTGAATTGTAGCCCATTGGTAGACATTTCCCAGCTTCTCGACATGAAGAATAGCAATTGCCCCTTTGAAGATAGAATTAAAAAAATATATAACTGTTTCAGTTCTTAATTTAGATTTTTTTTAAATATCATTAACTCTTTGGTCTACTATACTTTTCGAATGTGCTATAGTCTGCACAAGAGTAACTGACGAAAGAACAACTTTTGCTTCCCACTATGGATTCTACAAAGAAATCCGCTCCTCGAAGATGGCTGCAAGCCCATGTTGAAATAGCTCCTTCGAAATCAAGGGTGATCAAATCAATTATAGAAATAATTAAGCTGCCGAGAGTGTCTTTACATCCTGTTAAAAAGAGCATAAAAGCTGTTTACATATATTCTTTTGAAACGTTATCTTGGGTATGATTTCGCGAACCTGGCTGAAGCTTGCCACCATTAGGAAAAATGTCAACATGTCCAATTGATCCAATGATTCCCATTCCAAAATTCAATGCAGTATTTCCATTGGTATGAATAACTTCCACATACTTTGCATCTCCAGTATCTAGTCGGACGATAGGGTCAGTTCCATCGAAGTACGGGGCGGACGGATCGACGGCTATCAAATAATAATAAACCAATTAAGGTCAAGCCCGCTGTGAATTAAAGGCCATGCATACAAATATGCATAAAATAAGTGGGACCTGGGATAAAATCTAATCGTTTGTACGAGCTGTTTAATATGAGTTTGCCTACCAGTTATTCTAGGAATAAGCCCTAATGCTCGATCCCCGATGTATCCACCAATGTGGGCTCCAAGGTTATGCCCTATGATCTGAACATCGTTAATGTTAAGACCACCTTTGCTTTCCAAGAACGCAATGAGTCGAGCAGTTTGAGCCCCTACTAGTCGAGCGTTAGCAGTCGCCCCTAAATATGGAGCTTTTGCTCCAGGAGACCAATCCACAGCGATCACGTTAATGTCTTCCTACGAAAAAGTAAGTTTAATTCAGATTGATGAAAACCATATCGATATTATCGATAGTGGAATGGAAAGTAGAATTAATGCGTTCGTATATACATTTTCGAGCAATGCATTTTTGGCTCCCCACACATACGGTGATTTATGGCTGTCTGTAAATCCATGAATCAAGAAAACAGTTCTTCTTGCTGGGTCGAACGGCGAGAAGTCAAGAATAGGTTGCTGAATAAAAAAAAATTAATTTCCAAAATATCAAATCAAGTTCCACTATTTTTTATACTTTATTATACGAAAAATGATACTTGAATATCTAATTGGCATAGATCTTCGGCATGGCTATGAAAGTAAAGCTTCGTTTATAGCATCAGTTTCTTTTTCACTTTTGATATCTTGTCTACACTGATGAGTTTTATTTTTTTAACATTAGTAGTTTAGTAGGATATCCAAAGAGAAAGAGGAATTTATACTATAAATTAGGGTTAGTACAATCACCTTATCGACCATAAGCTCATAACCAATGTTCAAATATTCATCGCTGCCTCTACAGAAGAGGAGATATCTAGTCCCGACTTCGTTGGGAGGGTTGGGAAGCGCTGAAATAGGGCGAAGCCCCGACGTCCATGGAGCATCGGTGCTGAAACAGCCGTAGTTGTCGTAACAAATCTGAGATAAAATTCAATTACATTTTATTCAACAACATGAAATAAATAGTCACCCTCACAGTAATTTAAATCTTATTCAGATGACAGGTAGGAAGTTTTTTATCACCTGTTGTTTGACTTCTTTACCAATAACCACAGACACTAGAAAAATCAGAGTAGAGTTTTTACGGTCCATTAAAATCCTGATGAACAAAGTTAAAGTGAAAATCTAAGTTTCTTACGTGTGCAAAGCAGAGCTGCGATCACAAAGGTTGGATTCATTTTCGGTAATTTCAAGTTCAGTTCAATAATTTGGATGTTTATTTAACTCGGGTTCCACAAAATTGAATGATCACAGTTATGAAATTTATATATTGTGTCAGTCGTGATACTCGTAATAAAAGAACCTCATATCAATCGTTGATTACAGAAGCTGGTAGCCGAATGGATAGATAGTTGGTATTGCAATTTATTTATCTTATCTGAAAGTCAATCTTCAACATTGAAGTTGAAGTAATTAATGATAAACTCGAACAGAATCTGATTTATAATGTTTCGAGCACCAACACTGACAAACTATTGACTCTTAACTACTACACAATATTGGACAGCGATATACAATAATTTCCCTTGTTTTCCTATCGCTTATGCACTAGTCAATGTACAAAGTCAAGTCAAAGTCGAAAATGAAACAAATAAACAGAATATCGTCTGCTAAGTCGAAAGTTCAATCAATGAATCGATTGAAGTTGTCAATTCTTCATGCAAATCATAATTGAATTGCTACATATTCCATATTATAAAACTATAACAAATGACAGATTAGAAAAGCGCCAAAAGTTAGGCTTAAGAGCATTGCTACATCAACAAGTCAACATATTTTAAATCTTGGAATTCATCTAATTTACAATTAAACTGAAATGGGTTTCCTTTCAGCCTCAAAGTTTTTAATTGCTTTAAGCCAATTAATTCACGGACCAATTCTACACTAGATCCAAAGCAATTGCTCGATAAATCTAGATCTTCACATAGTAATAATGCGGATAGTGAGGCACAGCTTTTAAGGTTATTGTCACTACAGTCAATTTTTTTCATGAAAGAAAGGCGTTCAGGGTAGTAAAGTGCAGTCAAATTCAATCCTTTTAGAATTATGTTATCAGCATCCAGTGGATGATTGATTAGCAACCATTCCAAAATGTATTTAGAACCTAAGAGCAAAAATAGTACTTCAACAATCTGTCGTTAAATAGTTTTTATATATTTTAATATTTTTCAAATACGCAGGTCATTATAGTAGTTGGTTCTCTTAGGGTCTAATTGCAGTAGTATTTGTATCAATCCTGAAATTTGAGGTTTGTACTTATCGAAGTTTATTAGCCGCATCAAAGTTATTGCTGTTATTACTGGCCCTACAATTAGTATTTTGCAAAAACTGATATCAGTTAAGTTTAATGCTTCGTAATTTAAATATGTAAACTCAATTAAAGCAAAGATTACTGTACATTTAATATCCGGCTCCAACTCATGCAGTTCCATAACCCAGCTCAGTTCTTCACGCAATAGTTTCTCAAATTCTGAAGCCTTTGGCTAAAAATTATTTCCAGTAAAATAATATTAGCATGAAATGAAACTAACACAATTGCAGATCAAAGTATTACTAAATAAAGAAAATAAATTCTCACAAATTTCTTTATATTTATAATTTACCTTTGTATCATCGTCAAAATATTCCGGGAAGTTATGTTTAAATCCAACTTCCAAATCTAAACTTCTGCAGTTGAATTCGTTTAAGAGAATTTCACTAGAAATTCTAACACTTACATCGGCTGTTACATTTTTGTCAATATCTGTAAGAACGACCAACCACAACTTTGATCGAGAGCTGCCCCAAGGATTTTTCCAAGCTAAATTTTCTTTCTCTGCTATATTACTTTTAAGTCCCAAAACAGCCGGATCTAGAACTCGTTTGTTGAATACAATCGCCAACATGGTTTTAGTTCTATGAATAAACACTATTTTTGGCGATTCTAATTTAAACAATAAAATAGTTTTCACAAAAATGAATATTTTGCATTTAGATATCTTTTAAACTTATATGTAAAACTAAGTTCTCTTACCAGGCTTTATTTGGGATTTTAATAACCACAGGTGATAAAGCCATGCAGACTGATCTTTGGGATCAGTGAAAACTGCATTTCGAATTAATTCAAGTTCGTCAGTCAAATATTCTCTTGAAAGTTTGGGTAATAGTTTAGAGCGGAGATGCCATGATGAGAAATTCGAGAAGTTTGAAGATATTTTTTCCGTCGTGAAATCGAGTTCTTGTTCGATTGTTACAATTGAGCTATTATCTAGAAGATAACGACGATAATCCCAGCAGTGAACTGAAGAAATCACAAGCACAAAATTTCCTATTTTAATAATTTTCAAACAAATTACCAACTTATTAAATACAAAACTTACAATTTCGATCATCATATTCTAAATACTTAGTACATAGTCGAAGTTCATCGGCAACTCTTTCAAAGTCAGTTTCCTTCATCAACCAATACCGATGATGCCATGAACCGTAGGATTTTGGATTCGTTTTCAAACAGAACTCAGTGAAGTCTAGCTCTCTTTGTAAGAGCTTTACCTTAAAATTTGTTTCACTGTGAGAAATTAAATTTCAGTGCTCAATTTACTTTTAAATAAGAAATCAAAATTGTCTTAAATAGATAAATTTTAATTTGTGTGTTACTCCAATGATCTTAGTTTTTTCAAAGTCTCTTTCCGAATACTCCATAAGGTTGTGATATCTGGATTTACAGCCAGAACTTTACCAGTCACCATTAACATGTCTTCGTCCAAGTCTTCCTTGAATCGCTGATTCACAAAATTTAAAAAAAAATCAACTTAACCTAATAATTAAAATTTAATCGATTCTAACATTAACCATATTTCTTATCAGTACTCAGTGATGTCTACAAACAAACTATAGAGCATACCTTCTCAAAAATAACTTTCATAGCATTCTGATAAGCCGAGACTTTCTTATTCCTTTCCTTTTGTTTTTTAAGTTCATCTTCCGCACTTCTCTCTACTTTCTGACGCCCATGCTGTCAATCAATTCAATACACAATAAAAAAATTAACTTGAGCTCAGCCCGACAATAATATATTACATGTCACATGTTAAATGATAAAAAATTGACAAAAACATCTTACAATCTTACCATCTCTGTCGCTTTCGTTTAATAAGTCTTTCAGCTTTTCAATCGTTTGGGTCCTAACCTATAACCCCGAATGTATGTGATGTGTCTCTCTCAAATCAATTATTGTGGTAGAGTAGTTATTATCTATGAATCATTAAATGATGAAAGTCAGAGAACATAAATGATGAAAGTCCGACAGAGAATGTGAATTTGGAGATGTTGGAACTGATTCTACCGCCGGCGCCGACTGCGAATTACACCACGCCGAAAATTTCGCAAAATCTGGGTCGCCTTTAAATCTTAGAAAACGTCTTTAAATCTGTCTTTAAATTTAGATTTAAAGACAGATTTAAAGTCGTCTTTAAAGATGACTTTAAAGACAGATTTAAAGACGGCTTTTAAGACGCCTTTTAAGACAGATTTAAAGACAGAATTTTAGACAGATTTAAAGACAGATTTAAAGACAGATTTAATGATATCTTTATAGACAGATTTAAAGACAGATTAAAAGACGCCTTTAAAGACAGATTTAAAGACAGATTTAAAGACAGATTTAAAGACAGATTTAATGATATCTTTATAGACAGATTTAAAGACATTAAAAGACGCCTTTAAAGACAGATTTAAAGACAGATTTAAAGACAGATTTAAAGACAGATTTAAATCTGTCTTCTGTCTTCTTTAAATCTGTAAAGAAAGACTTTAAAACCTGGATTAAAATCTGGATTAAAACCTGGACTTTAATTTAATCCAGGTTTTTATCCAGCTTTTTTTATCCAAGTTTTAATCCAGGTTTTGATCCAGGTTTTGATCCAGGTTTTGATCCAGGTTTTAATCCAGGTTTTAATCCAGGTTTTAATCCAGGTTTTAATCCAGTTTTTAATCCAGGTTTTAATCCAGGGTTTCATCCAGGTTTTAATCCAGGTTTTAATCCAGGTTTTCATCCAGGTTTTCATCCAGGTTTTCATCCAGGTTTTAATCCAGGTTTTCATCCAGCTTTAATCCAGGTTTTAATCCAGGTTTTAATCCAGGCAGGTTTTAAAGTCTTTCTTTACAGATTTAAAGAAGACAGAAGACAGATTTAAAGACAGATTTAAAGACAGAGTTAAAGACAGATTTAAAAAACGATTTAAAGACAGATTTAAAGACAGATTTAAAGACAGATTTAAAGACAGATTTAAAGACAGATTTAAAGACAGACTTAAAGACAGATTTAAAGACAGATTTAAAGACTTATTTAAAGACAGATTTAAAGACAGATTTAAAGGCAGATTTATAGACAGATTTAAAGACAGATTTAAAGACATATTTAAAGACAGACTTAAAGACAGATTTAAAGACAGATTTAAAGACAGATTTAAAGATCGTTCCTATGTCTTTGACGTATATAATGTTTTGAACTTTTTTGATGTCTGTGACATAGAGAAAAGGTTTTTAGTTGTGTTTAAAGCATAGAATTATATACTAAAAACAAGGTTTAAAGATAGAACTTAATGAGACGGCTGCGTGAAGCTACTCGACAAAATAATTTCGTCGAGTAGCTATTCAGAGAGCGCCCAACTCGAGCGAAATTAGTCGGCTGCCGCCTGTCGAGTACCTTGACACAACCTGAGTGACACAGAGACAGCTGACAGGTAATAATACTTAAATTTTTTTATTACGTTTTATTACATTTCCAATTGTGTGTAGATAATCTACTTTTTGTTTAGCGGAACGGAAGAAATCTAGAAAAATTATAAAACATTGCTGATTGATAATTTCTTATCAACAAGTTGTGTCGATATTCTCGATATGTCGGATGAAGAGGACTGTGATTTTATTAATGTTCCGGCGGAGACCCCACTAAGCCCTGATGAAGCTATTTCGCGCAGACATCGGAGGGAGAAAAAAGAGTTACAAGGTTAGCCGTTTTATATGAAAGTAGTACTAATTAATTTGTCTTTTCTAAATCTGCAATTTATACCCATATGTTTACTCTCTCTCTAACTTTTCTTAGGCAAGATCTTGAACATAAAAAAGAATGTCAATAAAGCGGACAAAAAAAGAAAGAAAGATATCGCAGACGAAATTGCTAAATTGGAAGCTGAACTGGATGCTCGCCATAAATCTGAACTTGAAGCATTTCGACATTTCCGAATCGGTCCTTCTTCAGTTCCTCCGACTTTATCTGAAGTAGACGAAGTTCAAGCTACTGACAACGTTATGAAAGCAAATGGACTGAAGACTGTGGAAATGGGAACTTTAAATGAAGTAGTAGAAATTTCTACAAGTTCAGCACCGGGGACTCCAAAAGTTTCAAGGGCTAGGAGGCGCCGAGAAAAAAAAGAGGTAGAGGAACGCGAAAAACAAAAGAGAGTCGATTCCGAATCATCTGTTCTACTAGAGGGATCGCAAATGAAAGCGGAGGACGACGTGTTTGAGCGGATGATGAAGGATTTAAAACTCGAAATAATTGACATTTTACCAGACGGGAATTGGTATGAATGAGTACTCAGTAATCGCAATAATAATTTGTACTCGGTTGCCTTGTTGATTTTAAATATTTTAATACCTTTCCTGACAGTCTCTATAATGCAGTGAAAGACCAACTCCAACAAAACGGAGAACTTATGGACACACAGAATTTAAGAAATCTCACCGCGGGGTACTTAAGAAGTCACAAAAACGAATTCATTCTGTTTCTGGATGAAGAGTACTCCTGTTCAGATGAAGGTTTTGAGCGATACTGTCAAGAGCTGGAGACGACACGGGCATGGGGTAGTCAAGTCGAGGTATGAGTAATTATTTATAAGTTAAGTTGAAATTTCTTAACGAAATAATTGTAATTTTACCATTTTACACTAAGGTTCGGATTTTGTCGCAACTGTTACAGCGGCCCATTAAAGTACTTCAAGCTGAAGGACAGCCAGTGATTTTTGGAGAAGATTTCGATAAACAGTATTTAGTTATCACGTATCATCGTTATAAATACCAACTAGGAGAACATTATAATTCAACTTCAAAATTAGCCAGCTCATGAATGGATTTAGGAATGAACTCACAATTTATTGTTGTAATTTTTAGATGTTTTTCATTGTGTGATGTATCATCCGAATTTTGTAAGTTATTTGTCTATAGTATTTTCGGTAACCGTTCCTGTTCCTCTACTTGACATTCAATATTGTATTTTGTATCCAATATGAAGTGACTAAACGCGTGGCTTTTACCTCTCAAAAACTATTTTTGATTCAATAATGGTTTTTATTGATGTCGATTAGAATTGCAGAATTAGCTTGTCAGTCCTTCGAAATAATGTTGCATTTTGAAAAATTGATATAAATCGAAGGCTCCAAAATTATTTTATTAAGTTCCACTAGTTCCCGTTTCGATTAATTATTATTCTCTGAAAGCTTCATTTAGAGAACATATCCAATAGTTTCTCATGGAAATTTTTGAATGCTTCATATTTAACTTGCATATTATTATGTCTAGATGGGATTTGCAATTATGCTAGATTCTTAGGGGGCAATGAAGAGAAAATATAAACCTTTCCTATAATCCTCCGATAGATGCACATTGATGAATAGGTATGCCAAAAAATATTTTTTTAAATGGAAGGTGTCGTTTTTTCGATCAAAATATTTACTTTTATTCACATTTTTCCTTTTACAAGAATCAGGTAAAATGAAATATCACTAACACTAGTCGAAGAATTTTTTATTCAATCGATCTAGTCTACGAATCACCAACGAAGCCATGTCTGCTTACAGCCTACGAAACAATGGACACTTAAGGCTTCGAGTTTTTTCATCATGGAGCAATAGGCTTCTGCCGATTCGGCACTTGCTTATCAATCGCGTTCAAATATTCGATTCCAGTTGTAACTAAAACAACAGCAGACCCTAATGCAAGACCTACTCTTAGTATTTGAACGGGTGTTTCTTTCTTAGTGGTGGCTACAGCAAAGGAAATAACATTAAATTATACTCTACTCATGACCAAGATTTAATTATTCATTTATAAGGCTTACCTGCTCGGATCATAGCCCATAAGAGAAGGGAGCCCAAGTTAAAAATCCCTGCCGAAAATACACTGTAAAGTAAGCAATTTAAAGATCAGCACAACAATTAATCTTGGCATATACATGCATATATTTGAATAATTCTGAAGAATACGCAAATAGAGCTGAACAGGGTCTCAGTATTTCAAATCACCTAAATCCCACTTTCTGCCGTCCTAATAAGGGTTTCATGTGTCTTCGGTCGTACACATATAAGCAAGCGCCAGCCAAGCTTCCGGTAAGCAAAATATTGGTTGGGTCCGTGGGGGTCAATCTACAATATAACACACAATATAAATATGTACTGAGATTTAAAAAAAAAAAAAACAATCTAGTCTAGTTCTGAATCCTTCTTCCATCCATATCAGTACGTACCTTCTAAGGAGACTAGGCTTGACGATATGCACACTCATAGCTGTGTAGCACACTGTCCCGGCCAACGGCACATAAAAGTGCAATAAGTTCTGCTGGGTCAAAGGTCTCAAAAAGGTGTGCCAACAAGTGCACGTCTCTTCCTCAACCTGGTCCTCCATTCCAGAATCTGAGGCAGAAGACGACATTATTTTTATTTGTTACCAACACCAATCTCTGGAAGATCCGACCGGATATACAGCTCTATATAAATATGTATATATCACAATCACACTAAATTCACTATTCACACTCAATCTTAAAAATTAATTAATTCACGCTACTAATGAATCATAACTTGTTTGTTAGAATGCCTAGATCGTCTAAATACTAGAAAACCCCTTTACCCAAGGTAGAATAGTTATATTACAATTTACAATTCTGAGAAACTTATATGGATGCACAAAACGTGCAAGGTCTTTTGACTCGGAGAAAGTTCTTTGGCTAGAAGCAACAATTCTCCTTTCTCCCTCTTCACTACTAGTCCACCTGCTATACTCAAGCGGGAGCAACTTTTACATCTTTGTGGTCCAGTCAAGTCTCATTCTATCAGCAACAGTCGCGTCGCGTATTTGCTGTTCTACTAGTTGAAAAAATACGATTCGAAAATTTATTCAGTAATAATTATCCCCCCTCCAAACAACGCGTTTTCATAATATGAGCCGAAAGTCCGTTCAATTCATTTAAATGATTAATAATGCCTGCAGTACTCGCTCTCGCTCAGAGTGACTTTAAAGTCCCTTTTACTCTTTTAAGCGAATCGATTTTCTCATCGCTCGGTCTCAATATTGTGTCACCGCAACAACACAGGATGGTCTACATAGAATTTCTCCAAGAATGTGAATGTGAATATGAAATTGTGTACTTCATTGTGTTTCACACGGACTAAATTTGTCCATTTCAGCTTATTTAATACTTTATTATCGGCCAAAATTCAATCATTAAATTATAGATATTTATATAAGAATTATTAGCTAGAGGATACTTAACTGGGAATGGGGTTACCGGTAATATTCCTAACTATAAGTAGTTCCACAGTGATTTACAATTGTAAGTCTAACCCTATCTTGAATTTGCGTTAAGCCCTCTAAACTAAACGTATTAAGTATATTACAATATATATAATAGCCAATTAGTGGTATTTTGCTAACATAAATAATTTAATTTGAATGGTTTCACTCATTTCAACGCTGGATCCAGAGAAATTTGTTCACATTTCCTCCGAAGAAAATTACTGGTTTCCACTTTTGCCGATAGTTAAGTTCTGATATTTAAATTCCAATAGTTTGAGTATGAAGAGTATGAACTAAGACGCGTAGTCGTCGACTATAGTACAGAATCTCCAGTTACTGTATTTTTTGTTGGATTATTGTCTTCTGGTCGCATAGCAGGGAAAAGTAGCACCTCCTAAAGTGGAATAAAATAATAATTTTAACTTTTAACTTTTAAGTCATTTATTTGTATCAGTTAGGAAGGTTTAACTACGAATCACCTTAATATTATGCGAATCCGTAAGAATCATAGATAACCGATCAATACCCATTCCCCATCCTGCGGTGGGAGGAAGTCCATATTCCAGAGCGGTGCAGAAATTCTCGTCGACCATTTGAGCTTCGTCATCCCCAGCGGCTTTGTCCTACATCAACACAAATATAAATGAAAAATAGTTTAACTAGGTATCTCACTCTTTGGCTCTAATTTAAGATACTTTCAGAAAATCCTACAGATCATACTGCTGTACTTACCCTAGCTTGCTGCTCGAACCGACTACGTTGAACGACTGGATCGTTTAACTCTGTGTAAGCATTGCATACCTAAAATGGTAAAGGTAGATTTAATTGCTTTGACAAAAATCATAATGTGGTCAAAATCTGGCAGTCATTCGTTTCATACCTCTCGCTTGTACATAAATAGTTCAAATCGTTCAGTCAGTCCCTTTTCAGAACGATGGTATTTCGCTAAAGGACTCATAATCTGAGGATGATCTATGATGAACGTTGGGTTAACACATTGTTCTTCAAGAAACTGGCCCACCAACTTGTCCAACATTCTTGACACCGTTTTAGGAGGAGGACATTCTATGCCATGTTTGTCACAAAGTTGTGTAAGCTGTTTCAGGGATTCTGGAGAGCCTATGTGCTCGTACGAACCTTATTTATTTATTTGAAAATTCAAATTTGTGTTGTATCTTGTATTTAACGGATGAAATTTTAATTACGCAATTCGTACCTAAAGATACACCAAGTTCTTTCTCCAGGTCGGGGAGCATTTTTATTCTTCTAAAAGGAGGCGTGAAATCTATTTCAACTTCTTGTCCTTCTTCAGGGTGAATTGTTACTTTGTAGCTGCCAGTAATGGATTTCACAAGACCTGTAATAAAATACCAAAATCAAAGTTACAATCGCAAGTAAAACAAAATCAGTATTACATATTTCTTAGGATTTTCATTACAACGTGATACCTGATAGTAGAGATTCTGTTAATTCCATTACATCATTATAGTCCGCATATGCCATATAAAATTCGCACATAGTGAATTCAGGATTATGTGTTAAGTCGATCCCCTCATTTCTAAAATTTCGGCCGATTTCGTAAACCCTGTCGAAACCCCCAACCACGAGCATCTACACGCAAAATTATAATGTTTACAAAAGTATAAAAAATATTTCTTATAATTATGGGTTATCTATATTCTATTTTCCTAGCTTTTAAAACATGTCATATGTAGCAACCCGGGTGTCTGAAATGCATGAAGAGCAAGCCAGGGCATAGGGGTTGAATCATCATTACTTTTCGAAACCTCTAGCACTAATCGATCTTTGAATGATGCAAATCAGTGACTCTAGGCTCGACATAAAAAATTCAAGAATATTATAGACATTAGCCTGCATGTATCACATCATGACACATGATGAATTTACCTGACACGTCGTCATATTATCTTATTTATCTTACAAATAAATAATGTTGATTATAGTTAAATATTAGATATCTATAAAACCTCATGCAAGATAATGTGGCTGTTTACAAACCTTAAGGTACAACTCCGGAGCAACTCGCATGTACAAGTCAATGTCTAATTCATTATGATGAGTTATGAAGGGCTTAGCAGTGGCCCCGCCAGCCACCATATTCATCATTGGAGTCTCCACTTCCAGAAATCCGAGGTTGTCAAAGAATTTCCGCACGTACGCTAGATAAATTGATTTTGAAATGATCAACATCAACATAGACATACATTTTATATTATGTTGCAACCAGTGTGTCTGAAATGCTTAGTATGGCAAGCCAGGGCATAGGGGTTGAATCATCATTAATTTTCGAGACCTCTAGCACTAATAGATCATGGACTGATTCAACTCAGTGACTCTAGGCTCGACATTCATTTATGGGATAGTTTATCACATCCACCACAAGGTTTTCGATACCCTTTAGATGTAACATGAAACTACATTTCCATCGATCGAACTTTTGTTTTTAAACTTACAAATTATTTGAGATCGGATGATAAACTTTTTTCGAACATCTTGATTGATAATCAGGTCTAGATATCTTTTCCGGTACCGCGTCTCTTGGTCCTTGAGCCCGTAGTGTAGATGAGGAAGCATATGTAGACAAGGTGTCAGGATTTTAATATCTTTGGGAATTAAAGATAGTTCACCCTACAAAATTAACGAGATTAACCTAACGGCAATTTTTTTAACAAAAAATGTAGTAAAAACACGGAAAAAACTAACCTTTTTAGTTTTAGCCGGATGGCCAGTAAATCCAACAATATCACCCCGCTTTACTCTGTCTACAGCATCTTCAAAGCTTCCAACATCGCTAAAATACTTCTCGTTAGCCATGATTTGGAGTTTGACTCCTTCACCTCTACAGTCAAAGAACCGCAACTTTGCCCCGGATTCCCTTATTGCATGGATTCGACCTGCCAGTGAAAGAACGACATCCTCGACTACATCTCCCTCCTTCAAGTCATTGTATTTTTCTATAAATTCTTGAAGTGATGTAGTAACATGAAACTTATGAGGATATGGATTCACTCCTGCGTCCTTTAGCTGTTGCAAAGTTTGTAGCCTAAGTTTGTAATACTCCTGAAAACAAATCAACCCAGAAATAATGGTCAGAATTCAGAATTCAGAAAAGGATTTTTAGAAAGTCCAATGTGCATGCATTGTGACAAATAGTGGTCCACTAAGCGGCTCGACTTAAATAGCACTCATGTCATATTGTAACTCACATTAGGTGATATTTCCTCCATATCGATCGCATCTTTCGGTTTGTTTGCATTCTTTGTACCAGCAGCGTCATTACCAGCTGACGCTTCCTCGCATTTCTTCTGGTCCTTTTCTAATTTCTCTTTCGCTTTCTGCTCCGCCTTCAGCCGCCTCTTCAGCTCACTAAATATTGTAAAAACACAATGAATCAGACAAGGTTTTACTTGCATGCAATTCTTATCTAATTTAAGTTATAAGCCATGTTTTTACTACACAAAGTCGTAAGGCATTGCTTTATCGGACTAGGCTCTTACCTCATTCGACTAGGTGCAACCGAGAATCTTTCCACTCGTGTTGTCCATTGAGAATGAGGCTGAAGCGAGCCTAGGCCAAAACGCTGTTGGACATTGGGACAATATTGGGCCAACTGAGCTTTAGCAATAACTAGCCTAACTGACGCTCTCATTCCCAGGCTCATACCCTTCAAAATTCAAATGTGTAGTTTGGAAGATGAGATGTGAAAAGGATCAATAAAGCGATGAAGCTTTATGTTTGATAAGTCGAAAGGCTTTTTTAGTGATGGAGGGATCCGTGCGGTCATAACTTACTTCTTGGATTCCTTCCCTCCTGGTGCAGCGTCCGCCATTATTAATTAGCGGTCCTTGGAAAAGTCCCAAATCTTGCTGTGTTCAGTGTTGAGATCAGTAAAATGTAGAAACCACTGGACTAGTCCTGTTCAATATTCCATATGTCACTCAGTGAATGGACAGTTAGTGACAGACAAATGGACACGAAGCACGGGGTAAATTATACAATTAGAGCTGATTCAGCCGGAAATTGTGGGACACTTTCAGCATGGTCTTTCCTAGTTGAATGAATGAAATCCTCGTGTTAGGTGATGAAACGTGATAACCTCTTGCACTATACAACAAGCCTAAAAGCCGGCAATATTTATCCGACCAGATGGAGTCCAAATCACTTTCAAAAGCTTGAGGCTGACAAATCGGATCAAACTCTTTTTATTTCACAAATCTCATCTTGGTTTTACGGTGAAAGAGTCCTAGAGTTTTTAATTAAAACTATTTAGAAAATCTGTATCCACTTATTAATTGAGTTACACCTATAAGGATGATTTGATATTCGGATGATTTAATGTTATTGAATATTGAAATACTTGGATGGTAGGGAAATTTGGGAATTAGCATTTATCTTGGAGTTCTCATGAAGAATCATGTTTTGTTCATGTTTCTTAAGTGCCTTGTTTTGTTTCATTATCCAGCTGTAATTCCTTATTGCTTTTTAAGAGGCTAATTAACAAAAATTAATTCCACCATTCATTTACATTCCACTTTTGTAATAAAAAATCAAAGGTTTTAATAAGGGTTTAAGTATTCCTTGGCTATCAGTTAAGATTTAAGACTGAGATGTGATACACGCATTGATTTAGGTTATTTTGTTAAATTTATAGTCAAGCATCGAAGGTACTATATAACCGCCCAATTTGGTGACTTGTAAAACTTAAGAAAGCTGGACATTTTCCCAAGATGAGACTTTTTGTATTAATTATATTGTAAATGTTTTTTTCTTTGCCTGTATGGTGGTTAAAATGCATGCCATTCGTCAATCACTCTAAATATAGAGGATTTTTCATATTGCTGATCTGATTCATTGATTTGTTTTAGCCTGGGGATTAGGCTTACCCTTATGGGATTTTGTGAAATTGGATTTTAAATTGAAATTGGGAATAGTGTTTACAATCGACCTCTAAAATATAGTTATCATAATTTTGCTGAAAACATCTATAACAATTTCATAACATGTGAAATAAGATGAGACAAAGATAGATACGATTCTACGAATGATACGTTTCCACTTTCCTTTCTATCGAATTCATTTATAATAAAAGGATTTTCGTATTATTTTTTAGCTTAAACGAGATATGTTGCCATGAACAACTTTTATCTTGATTTTATATCATTCTGTTTAATCAATATTTGCAAAAGCAGGTTGATAAGAATTTACGTCATCTTGAGATATTTTGACGTATCCGACTATTTGGATATTTTGAGTTTATCTTATATTTCCACTGAATTTGCTCTACACTTCCTAATTGCAATTATGGCATTCGGATCCCTTGACATCACAAAGCTAACCAAACTTTTTGAAGAAGTTGACCCCGAGCGTCTGAGAGAGGATAGCGATACTGAGCTTACTTCAATTGGTAAACCTAAGCCACGAGGTAATAAAATTACAGAAAATTTATAGGATTGACATACTCGACATCTTCGTGAATTCATTAGATATTATACTCAACCATATTTTCTGGAATGTATTTTTCGCTTAGGACCAGGAGATATCGGAGAAAAATTCCAAACCCCTGATACGAGCCAAGAAAATGGGAAACCAGTATTCAAAGGAATCCACGAAAAGGAAATTTGGACCCCAACAGAATTGCAAAGCAGTGGAGACAAAGAAGCTTTTGAACAGAACAACATTTCCATTACAAATGATCCAAGGAAGACACCAATTTTTCAAATGCATTATCGCCAATGCGTGACAAGCGAAGATGTCTTCCTTCAGGTATTCATTTAAAATATGAGTGAATTCTATCACAATTAAAAATTTGAAAAGCCGGTATGAATTATTCATTCACCTTGTCCCATAAACTTATCTTTATCTGCTAATATTTAGATGGGGAACAAAACGCCAGGTTCAGCTAGTTGTGAGGATCTCGTTGTGGAAATTCACCTCCCAGGAGATGAATACCAAAATGTCCAACTCAATTTGAAGGAGCAGGCAATTGATTTGCGATCTTCAATTCATTTTTTATATCTGAACCTTCCTCATCCTATTGATCCACGGGTGAGCAAATGCTTACAAATTTTTCATACAATTTTCACATGCATCTCTTTTGAGTTTCCGTCTATGCATGGAAAGCATAACTTGCATAAGGAGGATAAGGAAAGTGACCCTCCTTTATAGATTTATCTAAATTTCTCCGATTGCTAAATCAATTATATCCAATCAAGACGTGTCAGGTTTAATAAATGTTCTATTCATTACTTTGTGCGCAACAAAGCTGGACGATAAATTAATAAGATGTCCACTTCAATGCCAGAGTCAATTGGTTTAACAAGGGGCATAGGGCCTGCCTCGTTTTATTATTTTCTAAATTAGATAGAAATCAAGCTATTCTTTATCACTTTTTTCAGGTGTTCTTTATTTCACCATCTATAACTAACCCCTCTCTCTTTCTCTGTATCTATTGAACATATTGAGTCACATTTCTACAACTCTAGTGACGTCTGTATTTATTACCTTTTAATTCAATGCATGCACACCTTGTATTACTAAGTGCTAATCTGTGGAGCGTGGAGTCATAAATCTTTTAGTCCGTATTTGCTATGTGGTTTCAAAAGTTGTTATCAAATTTCAATTTGTTGCTCGTGTAGGCTGGAAACGCGAAATGGGATCGGGTCACTGAAAAGCTGACCGTCTGTCTCAAACTATCCCGTGAACTAGATTTTGTCAACTTTTAATAATGGAGAATGGAGATAGTTAAAAAAAATGTTGAAAATCCATAGCCCTAAGTTATTATTCGTCCTTCGTATCCCTTTCTGACTTAACATGAACTAAAAGACTTGATCATCTGCCGGTCTTTCTTAATCAAGAAATTACTTATTTTATAAATATGAAATTGTAAATTAATGCGAATAATAAATCCATGTTTAAAAAACTACCAAATTATTAGGTTTTTTTCAACAACAACAATGTATATGACCAGCTAGTTAGTTACTGATGTAGCATTTAAAATTACATTTCAAGTAAAATTTAAAATAAAATAAAATAAATCAATTTAAAAGCCCTTCACGGTTAGTGCTAAATATGTTTTGAGAGACGTAACTCAGCTGTAATTGGAAAGGCAAAATATGAGTACTAAACAAAGTAGTAATTTTGTGCAGTCCAAAAACAATCTGTGGACTTTGATTTGTTATACTGAATAAAAAAACCTTTACTAATACCACTATTCAACATTTAGTCGTTTGTGTAAGCATTCACAAAATTTAACAATCGTTCAGAATTCCGTACACCATTATTGCAAAGTGTTCAAATATTTCAAAAAATAAGAATTTAAACAAAAGAATAGAAACCAGTTGTAAAAATTATTTTTTTGTAGAAAAAAGGATCAATATTTTTTAGTGACTGAAATGCTTCTACGAGTATCTTCAAATATCACAGGTTTTGAATCAATTTTTTTATCGTATAATCATAGGGGTTAGAATGAATTGGACAATCGAATTTTTTAAGGAAAGGGCTATAACGTCTGCCAAGAAGTTAAATAGCGGTAAAGAGGACAAGACAATAAACTGTTGGTGGATCTCATATCATGATCACGACTTTTGTCTGACATTATTTGAGCTTCTAATTATGAAGACTGATCTTTGTTGGACACTTTGACAGGATCCCGTTCATTAACAAGGCAGACAAATTACTTCAAGGAAATAGAATAGGCGAGGTAATCTAGGGTAAAAATATACACATAAGTAGTCCTACGTTTGTGTGTTTACAATTAGCATTTTAGATATGAGCTCCCTGCCCTGTATTTACACAAAAGGTCAACGCTTCCTTTTCTGAACAAATTTTAACGAGAAAACTGCACAAGTCCTCCCAAAAATCTAAGCCCATTTTTTATTCTTAATTGTATTTCTATTGTAACGCTATACCTTGCTCGCTAAGGTAAATAACTAGTAATTGCGTGTCCTAATCAACGTGTACTCGAATTGCGTTACTAATAATGCAGAAATGCATACGTTCCATCACGAGGACAATAAATGTGGGCACACAGAATTGAGATAGATTGTCCTGTGTGGGCGGATGGTTTGGATAGTTTTGGAATTTTCGGCCTTCGTTTGTTGGTAGAGATCTGTCTAAGGCGATCAGTGTAAACTAATAATAATAATAATCAACAGCAGCATCGTAAAATTAATTCTAGCCGAGACATGCAGTCTGCCTTTTATAGCCATTAGAGCTTGCAATACCATTTATCATCTCATCTATATGGAAGCATTTAACACGGATATTAGGGCCAATTTGCACTCATGAATCAATGTTGAGACACAGAAACATGGAATAAACAACTCATTTTGAAACGCGTGATTCGTTTAGGAGAAATCTTGTAAAGATGTTACTTTTAACTCATACCCAGGCTTACTTCCAAAAATAGTGTGCAAGTACAAAACTAGAAAACAGGTGGACCTCTAGGGTTAATATGTTCAAAATGGATTATCAGTGTCAAAATCAGATGGGGAAAACTTCAAGCAATCTAATCTAGAGCTGAGATCAAGTAATCAAAACAGCAAAAATGCAAATGCAGCTTAGCCTGCACCCCATAAAACCCTTTATTGGCAAAGTTGCACATGTCATCCTGTAATCTGCAATAATCTGCATGCTCTTCTTTGGATAACATGACTAGGAGAGATTGGGATGCACATTTTTATTTCTTCTTCGACCCCACTTTTAAGTGGCATATCTTTTCTCCATACTCATCTTTCTTTGCACAGATTTTACACACTAACTCGGCCATAGTGAAAATTTGAACGTGTTATAATTTAATATTTAATTTCAGTATTTAACTCTTTCAATTTCGTCAATCAACTCAATCGCTCCTGGGGTCTGCCTCGAACCCTGTATTTAATGTATTTTTTAAAACTCAGTCGAGTAATTCAATATTTTTACGCTATCCAAAATATTAACTTTACTTACTCGCTTTGAATAATAAGCTTGGGATTCAGAAATAAAAGCATGCATTTACTTATTTAATTATGTTTTATTGAAGACTTACATAGTCACGAGAGTAAAAGTATGATCTTGACAAGACGAACTTTGTCAACTAATTACAGTTAAATCCTATCGAAAGCAACTAACTATCAGAACTTTATTTAAATCTAAAACAGGTGTCAAAAAAATCATCAGGATTTTAAATACAACTTAATTTTTCGGATGAATAGGTTCGGCTTGAGAATATGAAATTTAATTGTATAAAGGATAAGGATAAGGATATTTAGTGATGGGCCAGCCACTGGACAACGAAATGGTCAACGCATTAAGTAAATGCATATTGAAGCAACAGTTGTTGTGAATTCGAATGTTTTTGTCAACAAAACATAACCACTTGCAGGTCCAGATTCTTTCGTCTTCATTGATATTTACAAATGGTAAGTAAACACAAGAAACAAACACAGCTAGCTGCCTCTTGCAAAATGTTGTTATTTACAAGAAAAACCAGCCGTTATATATTTCATGGCCATTACTTTGAGCAATTAGCCTCTAGTGTTTCTGTCTCTAGCAATGTTAATAGACGTTATTTATTGGCAAATTGAATTTAATGCACAATGGCCTATTAGCATTCATGGAATTCCATCTTTGGTGTAGTTTAATTTGAAATTACAGCACTCAAGAGACTACAAATGCGGTTTTCATTATTTGAAATAGGAATTCTCTGCCAGTGATTTCATTTGCGGTTTCCCTACTTTTACGGTATCTGGTCTGCTCATTCAGATTTGATTTTCGAAGATTTTATTCGGGCATTTACAGTCAGCTACTTTACCTTTTAAATTGACATATCCGATGGATCATAGTGAATCTTGTTTTTTAAAATTTATGATAAAATAAGTTTATGATAATTTAGGTTAGTAAATAGGTTTATAAGCACGTATTTGGATAAGCACTCGACTAAGATCCTACATTTAAATTTCAAATATGTATTTAATCTTCCACTGTTGACTGTATTAAACTTGTATCACAATAATTACCGACTTTAATTAGATTATGAAACTTCTTTTTTATTGCTTGTAAGGAGAAATTGAAATTATTTATGCAATAAGAGTGATACAAAAACCAAATCAAATTTTACAATTCCGATGATTAAAGTTTGAATTCCCTTAATCAGGGCATCAAAATATTGTGTATTAAACTGCACATTGGCAAATTAAAAATTTAAAACAGTATACGATAGATTTTGGCAATAAATCAATCATAATAATGATTTTGTCTTATGAAAGATACATTGTGTATACATTTAGTTGATGGAAATAATATCCACGTTTCTACCCCAGGGTTGAAGATCAGGTATCGGTTTCTTTTCCATATTTTCATTTTAGATTAAATTCCTCTAACAATACGGGAAAAATTCCATGTGGTTCTAAATGTTCTGAGTCTGTAAGTTATAAAGTTGTGAAAGCATCAACGCAATGCTTACAAATAAATTTAATAAACTGAATCGTTCCTAAAACTAAATTAGAAAACGTATGGTACTTTCAATAGGACTAGGCCACTCGGCCACACAAGACAAGCAAATAAATGTAATACGAGCCCATTGATACCTACGTTACGTCTATCACTGTCTCCCAAAATATATCCCACATCTGCATTTTACACTTTCTGCGTATTTTACATTTAACATTGCGTCTTTCAATTCAAGTGGAACCGACATCCGAAACTATTCTAGAATTCAGGTTATTTTAGCATTTTAGAAGACCTTAATTTTTAGATGGGTAAACTAAGGATTATATTATGCATGATCAATCCCACATGAATTTCCGTCCGAATACTTATCCAATCCATCGGTATTCCTTTGATTGAGTAACGCAACCTCAACCATCTTATACTCTGGCCTACATTTAACATCGAAATTCAATCCATTTTTTGCGCAGTGACAAGTCATCACTGACAACTGACATTTCTGTCGACAACATTCACCGAACTACAAGGACGAGTTGAAAATAGGGCAACATATACCTTATGGATTAATGTTCTTTTGAAACTCTCACGATATGTAAAATTTAGTAGTTTAACAAAACATCGTCACCCAGTCACTACACTAACCTTATAAAGCGCTCAAATTTAATCCAAAAATAGTGCATGTATCAATGGATAAAAAACGGACTAATGTGAGTATGTGACCGATCTTGGCGAACTGGATTATCCAAACAAAACTCGTGCATATAAATCACAAAAATCAATATGTCTTTCCAAAACATATCATTCCACAAGCCCAATCCATGAAACACAGTTATAGTTAGGGCTTGGGTAGCTTTTTTTGGATTTCCTTAGTATTTACGTTGCACATATGTTGAAAGAAATATCTAATGTTTTTGATTTTCTAACTTGTAAGTTGACCAAGAACAAAATCATTGAAAACAAGGATTGTACATGAAAATCCGTCGGGATATAAATGCATGTGTCCGAGACTGCTAGGTATTTTAGATCACATATCAAAATTTGGGCAACCTTAACTCAAGGGTGCAGTATATGACCATATGAGTACTTGGATTTAATAAGATTCAATGAATTTCGATTGCGTATGAAACCTTTTGAAATCCTGGGGGTGTCGATTAGGATTAAGAGCACAAGGATAGACTAACTTGTTCCTTGTAAGTTTTGAAAACTTGTGAGAGACAAGGCTTCATCAGTTGATTTACTTGTGTACGAAAGGACACAGAATGATAAATGCAGGTTGGCTGTGCAATGCTGACAAGTATTTGGAATCATGCCCTGGATATCCATGACCAAGGAGGTACAACAAATGCAAATGAAGAAGAGATCATTCAATGCTGTACTGTGGTAGATTGGCTCAGGATTCATACCATAAGATGATGGTCCTGGGATGGTGAGAAGTGGTTCTCACTTTCAGGCAATCATCTCTGAAAACAACACACATTTGTTGTAAGATAAGAACGTGTTGCCTTTGAGTGATTTGAGGAGATCCGATTTTCGATTATTCAATAAAAGGCTATCGCACGGAGCACATCTTTCCTCTTTGTACATTGACTGCATCCGTAGCACAATAGATATTCAAAGATTCAAAGCTCCAAACAGTAATATCCTGTCATGCCTGATTATCAAATCATTCTCCTACCCCGAACCAGCAAACACATAGATTTGTAATACATTTCTTCATAGCCTCTCTTTATACCATTATTTTACTATTCAAAACAATATCTTTCTGTGCAAAGGCCTTCTCCTTATTTGAGCATTTTGATCTGTTTTGTAATGGAGAAAAGTATTTGAGGCTTTATACTATAGGTTGAAACATTTTAGGAGATCGGCAAATCAACAATCTCTACGACTCGATCATAAAACGAGTAACTTCAGTTTTGATCTCATGGAGTGATGTGAGATTCGTTTTTATCCATTTTTATTGGACCATTAGACCTGTGCTACAAGGTACAATCAACTATGTTAAGTATTGAAGATTCCATATCGTATCTCAAGGTTTCTGATATCTGCAAATCTTTGAACCAAGCCACTTACTGATACATACTACTTGTATTCAGGGAGCGGTGGTGGATCAGTTCCGTCTTCATAAACAGAACAACATTTGTTCCTCGTCGGTCTCAAAGTAAACTCATCCAGAAGTGCAATGTACGGATTTCCCTAAAGAGAAACAAAACTCTTTGCCTTGCTCGTGGTTGAATCCATTTAGTGTTTTTTTTTTCGCCATATAGCACACGTGCTACGAAAACACGTTAAATATAATTGAGTTCAAGTTAGTTCAGCGACATGAAGATTCCCTTCGGACAAGGAGCTTTTTTCCTCTCTGCTACAGTTTTCTTTAGTGTCATCATTCATCAAACTCATAGTTGGCGTCACGAAAGAAGTAAGATTGTTTTCCTTAACGATTCGTAGAATTTATATGCATTAAACATTACCCGAATTTACATTTCTCACATTTAAGTTAAGCCTCCTCTTAAGAGTGAATATAAATGGGGATCTAAGAGTTTGATTTCTAGACTGTGAAAAGTTAAGTTCACCATCTCCTTCCATCTATATCTTAGCTTAATTTCAAAATAGCTGAATATAAAACAATGATATGCCAAAGATTCTCTAATTCCAGTAAAAACTACTAGATTTCACTTTTGTAATATTTTATCTAGATTCAAACCAAAAGGGAATGCAAATTTTAAAGAGGCGTGTATTGTATGGCCTCTTGTTAAACTCTTTGTTAATTGTCTACCTGCCATCCATCCTCACCTTTTCAAGCCTATTTTTAAATGAATTCATCTCTCATGTTATGCTTGTCAAACATTACCAATCATTAAGGATGAATTCTGCCGCAAAACCTAATAATTATTTTTAGTAATTTACTCTAATGAACGGTTTTATCTGTAGGTCTGACCTATTTGATTTTGAAAATGATAGGCATTTCTTTTAAGTGGGCAGAAAGGATCGTTGAGCAATTATGATTCATGCATAGCACAGCCAAGTACTATATTGTCCTTTATATTTAGGCACTCAAACTCAATTCAGTGGTCATGTCCCTAATACTCCCTAAACTGTAAAAAATGTCCCTTTGTAGTTCGCATACTAAATTGTTGGCGTAGTATGTGCATATAATGTGGGCTTTGTTTGGTTTCCATTTTTCTTCGTATTAATAAGGTAAAATATTACTATGAATTGCTTGTCAAGGTGGTATGCGTACAGCAGGGATCAAATAATCAAGTACAATAATTAATAGATTCTAGAGCCTTTTTGGGTAGTGGTAAGGTGTGTATTGAATTTAGTGTGGTAACTGGTATGGTCGTCTATTTATTTGATTGGTCTTAAATCAGGCATCTTGCATCTTATAAAATTCACAAATCTTAACTTTCGTACTTCCCTAGTATATAGTGACACCAAAACATGGGATGGACTTTTAGACTTTACTAAAAATCAATTTTGATCAATGTTTTTTCATCATGAAACGAATATCGAATGTGTACAAGTCCCAAATTTTTCCCATTTCACCTTTAAATCAATCTGCAGAGTGATTTCGTGCATATATTTTGAAAACTTGTTGGATTAACTATGTATCTAAGTTGAAATAGGTCGAGCTAGATAAACCAGTGTAAGACGATATTTTAATTGCATAACTTACTAAATCATAAAATACTTACAACGAGCGTATTAATGCGATTAATCACTCAAACGCTCAAACGCCTACTCGGCCTACTACGCACACAATATTTCTTAACTATTTTATGCGTTCCCTTTTATATAAGTTAGTGAATTATGGCCGAATGGGTAATTAAAATCTGTGATGCATTAAACAGAAACATATCCAGATTACAGTGCTTACGCGTAAATGTGAATTTCAAATTGTAATAAGACTCATAAATTTATATGCTTGAGTAGCTACTAATACAAATAATAAATCAATAATTTTCATTATCTGATGTATATCCATCCCACTCAATTCGCAATAAAATAATTCCTGTAAATATAATCCCCCCATAATTACATAGGAGCTCAGTGAGCCCTGAAAATAGAAGGATAATGAAGTCGTTGGTTCAGGTGGAAGACATCTTAATCGAGCTCTTACTTAGTCTGTCAAATTCACACAGAGAGAATTTACGAGTTACGAGTCATTAATCTCCATCAATTGGAATCGGAAAACAATGTAGGGCTCACTAGCTGCATTTACTTTATTGCCAAAACTACATTCAAATTAAAGCAATAAAATAGAACTCAGGGACGACACTGTTGATTACAGGGCAGAAACAATAAATCCTGCTATCGTTCACCATTTCTAAAGATTCAAATTCAAATTAGGTTTTCCTGAATGTTAATCAGCATGAATTCGAATGCGTAGAAGATCAATTGGATTTGATTTGTAACTCCAGCTAGTGCTTTAAATTTGATACTTATTACAGACTTCACAACCACTTTAGTGCATAAAAAATATTATCAAATACTTACTAGTAAAAAAAATTAAGGCAGTCAATGGATCTGGTAATAATATATTTATGAGCTTGTACAGATATGATCTCCATTTTTTACATGGAATTAATTAAAATCTGAACAGATCAGCATCAACATTAAATACGTAGATTAATAGTTCAACAATTGCGATGGTTGTGGGCATAAATCAACCCACTCAGGGAGTTCATGGATTTATTTTGGAATAGCTAATGGGATACATTTGTAGTAATAACTCACAATTTGTATTCAAACTCCCAAGTGGAGTACAAATCAAAGGATGTACATGATATTTCAATCGGAAGTAGGACATAAAACATATGCGAAATCAAAAGCTTCATGAACCCCTCCTGTACTTTCAAAGCCCCAAAAGCTCTAAAAAGAACTGGAAAAATAATGTATACATACTTCTGTAACACAGAATCTTTCACAAGATCTTTTAGTATACATTGAAGAATTGTTGAAACATTAAAGAATCTTATTCCGTTAGAAAGGCACGTGTTAGTCCCGAAATAAGGAATTGAAACTGAATCAAACCGTGGCTGTATGTTATTTAAAAATTACAATACCATGCAAAATACATGATCCGTGAATGTCGCTACGTCTGAAAAATTGCATTGTGTAGATCAAATATTGAATTGTTAGTTAGGTTGAATAAATAAAAATCGACATCTAATTAGTTTTATTAGGAAGTAAGTTTTGCTTTTTAATGTTTGAAAGTAATCAAAAAAAATTATTTACAATGTAAGATGATATAGAGTATCTTTTTATTACGCGAAAACTGCCATTATAAAGCAGTAATGATTGAGTTAATGTATTTTCGTGTTCTTACTTTTATAAATCTCGTACAATGGTACCGTATTTTAAATATGCACTAGCACCGCTTTGTCTGTGCTGACGGTGTAATTTCCGTGTCGAAACTATATAAAATTATGCCGGGTATTTGAATATCTGTAGTTTGAAAACTCGAGTGGAATTTTAAAATAAGTTTGTGCGCAATCAGTATATGAAATTTTAGTTTATTTTAGCAAAATTTTGAATTTCAACTGTTAAACATGGATATGGATTTCATGTACCTCGTTTCTGTATAAACAAGCATTGCATTCTATTAGTCTGAGCCCTATCCGAAATTTACATGAGTCAAATATTTGTGAGTATATATTTCTGGTATTAATGAGCGCATACAAATCTGTTTAAACTCTCCGGCATTTTACAATAATATCTTGGATACTTAACACTCGCTACTACAAGAAAAAATTTAAATTCTGTATTACTTAAAAGCTTCAACGGGATGCGATACTTGCTTTTTATTATTTAATTTCAGAACCTTATTTAGGAAATGAATGAATGCATACAGTCATCAGTTTGCATGAACTTATGTGAATAATCATTTGCGTTCGCAAATCTTTCCTTTCAATTAACATACAAAAGGTCACATACAATTTAGCAAAAAAAATGTTTGTATTTAAAAGGACCAAAAGTATATGGAAACCGGATGCCAAAGAGTATGCTGTTGACGACTTCAAAGAAGGTTCAAGAGAAGATTGTAGCTGCTCACAATTTATTTCGTGCCAATGTTCGACCCAAGGCATCAAACATGCTAGAAATGGTAAGACTTAAATTCAACAATGCCAGGAGTCTTGGGTTTTACACAAAGTTAAGGAAAACTGTGATAAGAACGCTCGAGTGTCATAAAAGGAGATAACTAGTAACAATGTAGAACTTGAAGTATGATTGATATTTTTTTTACCATTCTTATAGTTCAAACGATCCTATCGTAAATTTTAGCAAAGTTGAGAATAAAAACATCACACAGCTCCAAGATATTGTCAAAAATAAAAATAAATCTTTTATGAAATCTCAACATTCCATTCATGATAGGGAGAAAGAGCAGGGAGAGAATTTTGTAATTTCTTAAACGTTACCCTCACCGCTGGGAACAATTATATGAAAAGGAACTATGCGAGGGTAGATACAAATAAGATTCCAGATTTGTTTTGAATTTGACATTCCCGTTAATAATTTAATGTTTTAAGTAGTTTGTCTACCTTGATGTCCTCCCATCAATTATTCGTAGTTTTATAGTGAATGCTCATAGGTGTGGTGGTAAGATGTTAGAAGCCCACACTAGATCGATACAAGTCCGAAAATGGACAAAATGGGCCAGGCACCTTAACAAAAGACAGGTAGGGAATACTGATTAAATTCAAAATTAGCTGTCATTGTTGAACATTCTCATATTTGTAGAAATAAAACCTCATCAAAATCATAACATATAACATGCTGTTTTATTTTCGAGGGACTTGACCACACATATCCAACCGTAATATTATCACTGACCTGCCTATCAAACTAGGATTATAAAGTTTTTATGATGTCTGTGAACTTTGTTGTTCTCAATTTGTTCTAGTTATATGTTGTCTTTTAGGCATGGCATGGTGGGGCTGCAAAAACAGCGCAAAAATGGGCTGAAAAATGTGAGTTGCTGACTCATGATAATGCCACTGACCGATGGACAGAATTTTATGGTCCTTGTGGTCAAAATATATTTGTCTCCACTCACAAAGTTCCTTGGTAAGCGGTGTTCAACTAATTGGTTTCATTTTGTGTATTTTGAGTTTTGTGTTTTATTGTAGGCTCAAGAAAGTATCAAAACGGTTTTTTAAAGTCTTATGTATATAACAGGGATACTAAATACTACCCAGAAAGTTTTCAGATAATGATAATTTTTAATCTAATCGATATTAAATATCAATGGGTGCTTTTTCATATCTTTTGCATTTCATATAGCAATCATCTGTGCATGTATAGCTTAAAGTTTTATGGAAAAGTCTTATATTGTTTTCATGGAAGAATCTAAATAGAACGAAGGTCTCAATTTCAGGTTCTTTGCTATTAAAACTTGGTACCTGGAACACCGAAATTTTACCTATGGTTCTGAAAATAACGAGCTAAGTGTCGTTGGTCATTTCACACAAATGGTTTGGGCAACCACACACAAGGTTGGATGCGGATATGCACAGGTAAAATGGTTGCTGCGGCAAAAAACACCTTAAAGAAAAAAAGTAAAATCCCGAAATAACCGAATTTGTTTCCGTTCCGATGCAGTGCAAAACAGCGAAAGGAAAACCCTTCTTCAATTATATTTGTAACTACTGTCCTATGTAAGTGAGTCAAATCTGTCATTTAACATGCTTAATCCTCCGCAGTGTTCTAATTCCTAGTGTAACTGTTGATTTCAGTGGGAACTACATGGAATTGCTCGGGAGACCGTATAAACGAGGACGAACTTGTGGGGATTGCCCAGATAGCTGCAGTGCAGAAACTAATTTGTGTACGAATTCTTGTCCATTTGCTGATCTATGGGTTAACTGTGAAGAATTAAATGAAGGATGGCATGACTGGCTGTGTCGAGATAAATCCACAGAAGGTCTTCGAAGGAGAAAACACTGCCGGGCCACGTGTCATTGCAAAAACAAGATTATGCTTAAATTTTCTTGAAAAAAATGTACAGTCGATGTTTTGGAGGTATTATTGAGACATTCTTTTAGCTGATTTCCTATAGAATTGCCTATTATCGCAATCTCATAGGAGAATTCCAGGATTTTCATTTAGCTAGATGTATCCTGAAAGTACTTACCATTTAGATCATTAAATGTTGTGTCTGAATCAGTATAGAGTGCTGCCAAAAGCAAAACGAGGCTTTTATTGCATTTTTTATGCAGTTGATCTGTCTATTCACTTATCCATACATTCTTTAATATTAATAGCATTCTTTTCAAACTAAGAAAGGATGTACGTGTTTTAAAGTTTTAGTGAATGAATAAATAAGTGTCCCTTACTGTGATGCATAAAACAACAAAAGCTAACTAAGTCCTGTAACTGTTACATTTCATTATTTTTCTTCATTTTTTTAACAGTTTCAGGATTTTAATAATATTTAATGTCAAACTGTGGTGTGAATAAAAGCTAATCGAAAGGACAGAAATTACATTTTTTTCATGTATTACTTCATCTTTAACCCGTTTGCACATTCTGACAAAGTGAGATTGGTCTAGAGTCTAGAGTTACGAATTTAGTACAGAGTAGGGGTAGGGTATTTTGTAGAATTCTAGGTATGTATTTTTATGACTTGGATTTTATTACTGTGTTTGAACTTTGAAGACGGGCATAATTGAACAAACATGGTTGATTTACAAAAGAAAGTGTTATAAATTAATTTATGCAGAGATAATTTTCTGTAGTTTTTATAAGAAATATGTTATCTTCATTTTACACCAGAATTTAAATTGTATCATTTGGCTAAATCTTTATGATACGTCGAGACTCAAGCTATACAAAGTTGCACACTAATTTTTTATTGCTCCAATTTATTTATTCAATGCACAATTACAAATTAGAGCTTGGTAATTTTCTAATTTTATGAAATTATTAGATAATTTAATTGAGAAACTTTTGGAAAATGCCACCCCTATCCTGCAGTTCATGTCTATATCTTCCAATAGTGTCATTGCTACTAAAAATGTAGAAGTATATTTCTTACTGATGGATATTTAGAAAAATTAGGCCCTGTACATTTGCTTATTCAATTGTAATTTTTCATTCGACTTCTTTCATAACATATCCGGTGAATCACCTTGAACTCGAATGCACTTGACAATAGCTTCTGTAGATATAAAATAAATTGCTCGTTTGAACTTCTTGTTTGTCAGTTCGAAGAACTTCTTCTATATTTTGATCTGTTTGAGAAGCCAAGAACAAACGGAAATAATGAGTGGAAAATGGATGAGGATGGATTGTATAAGTGTATCAGAAATCCTAACATAGTATAAACTTTTTGAAGATTTTTTTACACAGAAACTTAATCTTCTTTACTTATTCTAACCATTGGAAAACCAACGTGCGAATTTTTTTCTATTGCCTAAGATTGTCAATAGCAAAATTATATTATTCTCTTGTACATGAATACTTTACTTTCATTTTATACTGTTGGACGGTAGTTACTCTTGGAAAAATTATCAATCGCTACGGATCCTGACTTATCTAATTAAAACTAAGGCAAATAAGATTAAATGTCTGAAGATAATACGCTACTCCTTTCAAAACAATCTTGAACCATAACAAATGGAGGAAAAATTAAACGAAGAAGAATAAATGCCTGAAAACTAAAAGCTGGCTCAGAGCCATGCAACGATGCAACCACCACACCAGAAATAATTCTTCCCATCCAACGGAAATAAAACTGAGTTAGGATGGAAAACGGTAAAATCCATGGTCTTGGGGTTATGAGTATGACCATCTCGTAATTATTTCATATACGCTCTTAAACTACTAGTAAACATCATAAAACCAACAAAAACGAGGGAAAGATCATAGACTACGAAGAATCAAGAACCCTTCCTTTTAGAATAGTTTAAATTAAGAGCAGTCGCTTTGCTGCTGAGGTGTCAATTTGCATGCATCGTTTATCTTCAGATCCGCAGTGTGCACCTGTAAATGAACAAAAAGTCGTCCGTTGGTGTTCCTTATCTCGGAGACAGTTTAAAAAGTATAATACACTAATTAAAAAAGGAAATGCGGCTTCTTTTACCTAGTTGTTTCATAGGGAAAATACGCATAGCATTTTGAAATTAGGAGCATGAATTATGAGTTGTCAGTAATTTGTTTTCAAACTTACTGTCTTCCTCTTTTCCATGTGACGGATTTAAAAAATCCTATTTATCTACGAGTAATAGAAGGAGCCATTATATGCCTTAATATTTGATTATGTTTTTTGAGGACGATTCAACTGAATGATTTTACGATACGATTTATTTTATTTACAAGCTAAAACGTACAATCTTCGTTAACTGATTGTAATTTGGGGATGAGGATTGTTGCTTGCAGGTGGAAATCTGTATGATTCATCTGTAACCAAATCAAAAACCGTGGTAAATCTTATGCAATCAGCCTTCCTGTGGTTTTTTTTACATTGCAAGCACATGCATACTGTTTCAGCCTAGTATCTTACATAAAATCTAATATCAAGACGAGGTGAGAGGTGGAGTATGGAAATATTATTTAATTCAAAATTTTAATCAGTCATGTTTTAAAATAAAGTAGGAACCTTTGCAACCTTTCATTGTTTGAATGTTTTCATAGCACATAAAGATCTCTCATTATATTTTATTCTTGCACCTATACTAAAATATGTACAGATATTTCTGGGTAATAAAACTGAGAGTCCTGGGTTGTCAAATTCTAACGAATTAAATTAATTTAACAAGCTGATGAGATCCCAAAAACTATGACTTATTTGTACTGCCGCCTTGAAGTCTAAAAATTATCTTAACTCCACGAAGAATAAATGAAGTTGAAATTTTTTGAAGCTTTCGTACCGTTCTGAGGGATAAAGAGCTGATATTGCTTAGTTATGTGAGATGTACGTATGTGAGATGAGCATGGGTGACCCTAAAATCATAATGAAAGGTGAAAAATGTAAGTCGTTGTTATGTTTGTGACATGACGGTCCTCATTTAATTTTTGTTAAAAAAATTTCGCAATATTTCGTGAAAATATTAGTAGAAAAGAGTTCTTTGCAAAATGGCCAGACCTCTATTAACAATACAATGTCCCTATGTGCTCTGTTCCGTGGAAAATTCATGCCTGCATGCATCCACGATCCATGCACATAATCTGAAGGATTCAGTAAAACAGTAATAATAATTGCTTCTCATTTCCACTGATGAGCTCTTCAGATGAGTTCAGGATGTGGATATGAGGATTTTATAGCTTTGAATGATGGAGTTAGTTTTAAAGTGACATCCCAGCCTGTACGTAATACGTGCTGTGTGCGGTATCTTTCTAATTTGACGAAGATTCAATGTCGTCTATTGTTGTTGAGGTTGACTGTCGAGCTGGCAATTTAGTCTCATTTTGCGTTTTGTGCTAAAACCACTAAAATAAAAGGGCAAGAGAACCATACTTGTTTTACTTCATGTTTGCTAAAAAATCTCTGTGCAGTTTTAAAGTTTGAATGCATGGTTTCCAACCGTGGTGGTCTAATAACCGTGGGCCTGAGTTTTCGAATAAGACCGTGGATTGACTTCTGAGTTCTGTGTCAAAATCATTTCCCGAATGTGTAGATTTTTTTAATAGTTTAAAGTGCTATCAAAATCAATCTCAATCAATCAATCTCTGCCGGTATAGGAAAATGACAAGAAAAAGTGTCAAGGTGCTATAGTCATTGAGGATAAGATATACAGTGACGGTTGGTTCTGGATGAGTTAAACCTGCCATTGAATGCTATCCTTGGAATAAATTGTAAAAAGGTTGAATAAGTTTGAATAATTTGCTTGTCACATTGAATTAACACATTGAGGCTACTTCTTCCTATTAATCATATTTAATATCGAAACTTTATCGATTTTGAAGTTCCCGTAAACAACTATGAGCTATGCTTTAACAGCAAAATGTTGGATTTTAGGGCTACGTTACCCTCATTTTATGTGTCTTTAGTGAAGTTTGTGGTCACTGCAATGGTAACTGGTAATTTTGTTCGGACTTAAAACTAAATATGTGTATATATAATCAAACCATTCGCAAAGAATATAGCCCTTGGACGTTTTCTTCAAAAAAGTTACACTGTAATTCGTCATTAGATTGACGACTTATAGCATTTAATAAAGAATCTAATCAAAATGGGAACGGAAAGAGTTCAAGAGGTCAGCTCCAGGGAAAAAGTTATTACCAGGAATATACCCGCAGAATTAATGGATCATGCTGGACTACACGGAGGAACAAAAGCAACTGGACTACAGCAGAGTTACTTCAAAGTAAGTACGCCGCTTATTAAGCAGTACCAACTTTCTTCAAAAAATCGTTTAAGTTATTCCTTTATGCATTTATGGAAAGTGATTTAGTTATGAGAGAGAGTCCTCTCCTTTTTTCTGTCCGATGTAGAAATTTGTATTCTTTATCCCAATCTATTCAATAATTTACTCAAAAGGTTGCAAACGGATAAATCTAGCGAGCCGCTTTAATTATCTATGAGTTACTTAAATATTTCAAAAATATCTTGGATTGGACAAATTCGTAGCCCCAGTTATTAGTTTATTATAATTTTATCCTCCTCTTACATCTATTTTTGAGATCTCTTTATATATGATGCGCATGATGTCGATTTTAATGCATTGGTTTACAATACTTTTACGAATCCTAAAATACCTAAGCATAATTACGTCTGTCCACAACCTTGACGGGCCACTTTGACTATTATATTTTTGTTTCCAGTGCTGTATTCAATTTTATCACGCAATTTATTTATTGCTCTATTCGTATGCAGGATTTTCGATAAAATATTTGTATGTTACGTCAAAAAAATACTATTTAATATTATAGCATGAACAGGAAACTAAAATTTAAAGACTTTATTCAATGATTTGTATACATTGTGTTGTCAGCATATAAATATGCACCAAATGACCTCGACAGATTATATTCATTGTTGTCATCGCTTCGTTCGATTCAGGGATGAGGAAGGATTTTTTGGATATAGACTTAATAAATAAAAAGTACAGGGGAAGTAAGCTGAATAAGTGATTTACGAAGCTCAGCATAGGTTCCATAGTAGTGCAGAATATAGATTAGATTTCTTATGAGACCTATGATGACAATGACATCAAATTGATTCACGCGACACTTGGCACACGCCAAGCAACCTCGTCGACGTAATATTACTTTCCTACAGAACCGTTGGCAGGTGCTCCTCCTCTATTAGTACTTGATTTTAAAATACTACACGATTTATTATACTGTGAAAAAGAGGTTCAGTCATGGTAAGTTTTCAACTTGGTCCTCGTCATTCGTTAAATCACAGCGTTAGATTCACATTTGTTTAAGTTATTAGTTGTGGTGGATCAACTTTGTACAATTTTGTTCATCCCTATTTTAACCCTCAAATTCTATCTGTATTTATACATGAATATGCAGTGGGTACAAGCAGGCATTCTATTTTGTAGATTCGTAAAATGTAAAGGCGTAGTTTCGCCGAAAAGCGACGATGCGTGACGTTGAATAGTTTTTTAAACCATAGCTTACGCTTGTTGCTGCAGTACCTGGGAAATATACATAGGTGTTTCAAGTATTTTATTCAAGCTCCCTATATACTCTCGAGGCCCTTGTTGGAGTAGTACCCTTTTTTACTTCTTATTGCATTACGCACACATAAAATAAGAATAAGCTCTCGTTCATTTAATCCTTAATCAAGTACTACGTAAGAAAAATCTTTAATCCTGTCTCAAAGTTTACCCTACCTTGCATCCTGTCTTTAGCCCTGTGGAGTAGAGAACAACTTAATAAACTAACTAAGCTACCTGTTCCCTTGTTTTGGTTGGCTCGGCACATTCAACATTACATCGTTTCCCTTTGCTTATCTCATATTATCTCTTTATTTTATTTTCGTTTTTCACTACAAACCCCCTTTGTTACTGGTGGCAATTTAGGCAGTACTAAGTAAATCGTTTACGAAATCGTAAGAAAGTAGTGCGAGCTGAAAGAGTAGGATTAATGTTTATTTGGAAATTGACGATAGGAAATTTGAGGCTTTGCCTTCAACGTTAGTTGTGATTTAAGCCCATGCAGATCAGATCATTTTCTGCTCATCTGATCAAATGCAAGTGCTATTGAAAACAAATCCACCACCCGTCTAGGTTTCCAATTAAACTCGTTGCATTCAAAGTTATTGAGTCAGTGAGGACTGTAAATCGAGTTTAAAAAGAAGTTTAAACAAGATTTGAAGGGTATTTACAGAAGTATTTAGTGATATTTAGTGTAAGTGGAGAGACAGAAATATTTGCATCAATTTCTATTACACGAGAAGACTGTTGGATTACAAGTTTGTTTTTCGTCAATCAAGACTGAAACTAATGGCTAGAGAGCTAGACGGCAAGTGACATTTCGCATTGCAAGGATAACATTCAAATATTTTTACTCTTCCCTGAGCTCCTTACTATTCTAGAGCATTTCCAATTTCAAATCTTGAGAAGTCTCACGTTTCAGTGAAATCATGAGCCTCACCCACGACTTTGTTACTTACGTTGATCCATTTCACCTAGTTTTTGTGTTATTTTTGTTTCGAGTTGATGATCTTTTCCTAAGGGGAGGGTGTCTATGAGTGAACTGTTTATTGACTCCGGTCCAATTTATGAGACCTAGTTACAGTGAACTATAACAGCTGCAATTAAAGTGCATCAGAGGAGCAGTTTTTAGAGTATTGACACCTCGTTAGTCGGATCAGTGTCTGATAATGCCAATCTGGACGCGTTGACGGATTTATTTTTGGATACTTTCTGTTTCCTTACCATTTTTCCTGAAATCTGGACTACCTTCTGTTTCCCATTTCTTAGATCTTGTAGATAATCTATTTTAAAAGTGCTTTCCTCGTTCAAGTATCGGGATAAAATATAAACATTCTTGACTCACTCCTTCCTCTATCGTTTTCCACTTTTGAAGATGAAGACAGGAGAGAGCGAGGCATACTCGATGCATAATTTTAATAGTTTTATGAACAACAATTCAAAGGGGGGAAATTACTTTGATAACGAGACTGATGGAAAAAAGTACAAATTAAGACTCAAATTTGATGGAGCTTGTGTTCTTGAAGTAGTTCGACTTAATGGAGGGCATTTTCAGGTTGGTTATTCTAACGATAATATTGTATTACTTGAAAATCAATCAATATAAATATGATTCCTTAATAAGTGGACATAAAAGTAATGACAGAAAGATAAATTAGTATATAAGGTATGCATCCAAGATATATTGCCACATACATTTGTAAGTTTATAATTCTAGACACTTTTGTTACAAGAGATTTTCAAACAAAAATCTCAACACTTATCACTCTTCTAGTCCGGGAGCTAAGTTCTGCTTCTCTTGATTCGTATCTTCACAAAAGCAAGTGTGAGGGTGCCAGCTAAGAAGCGTAACGATAAAGCCTCGAGAAAAAAACTTACAAAGACAAAGAAATAGGATTACTCACTTCCCGGAAGCGGTATTTCTTCGAGACATGATGTAATTTTCTGACTAGTCACTCGAGATGAACTCTGATCTAATAGCATCTGTAACAGCAGCGATAAATCTGACATTGCAGAAAGGAACAGTCTATTGCATTTTTAGGAGACGAAAATCGATTTGCAAACCTCAAGATTTATCGGTATCACAGAAGGTTTTAGATGGTATTGTGACTAAATTATCTCTTATCTAAAGGGTTTCCGTATTAGTTCATGACCAATCAACTCTTAAATTTATTGATGATGGCTAGGTAGAAATAACATTTTATTGTGTAGTTTATGTACTTTTATATCGGATGAACTATGTATCTATTAGCCGTAAGGTCATCAATGTATAAGCGACAAGATGACTTTCATAAATAAAAAACGCTTGATGTATTTTACATTTGAAACCGTTAAGTAATTGGGCATATAAGTCTACCTCTACTTAGTACATTTTTTAAACATTAAAATGTACTTGTTCTTACAGAATCTAACTCATTTGGACATAAGCGGAAACAGTGCCGAGAAGTTAGATTTGAGGAGCCTCAATCGCCTGGAGTGGCTCTGCTGTGCGAACAACAATCTTGAAGTTCTTTTATTGTCTGGAACCTCATTAACGTATCTCGACTGTAGTTACAACAGTAAGTACAATTATGAAAATAAAATATATTTATAAACCACCCTCTTACTCTTGGAATGCAACCAAAGTTAATACCATGTTGATCATACTTGATAGACTTATTATCCATATCTGTGGATCCTGTGCCGAATAACTTATCAACACTTCAAATTTCCTTGTAAGTTAATTCCTGCAAGATTTCAAAAAAACCTTTATCAAATGAATGCAGTATCCTTTTGAGATGTAAACCATAAAGTACTAAATAATCTTTTAAAAAACATATTAGCAATAATTTGGAAGAATTACCAACATGGACTTGGATGGTGCCAGAGCTTTTCATAATTTTTGCATCCCATAACCGACTTCGTCAACTGGACTGTAAATTTCAAAATTCTCTATCTAATCTCCCTATCCGTGAACTACATCTGCATTGCAATCGGATCGAGTTTGTGTCAAAAGATTTCATTCAGCGAGCAACCAGGTAATAATGTCGACAATTGAGGCTATTTCACTACACAATAGAAAACGAGTTAAAGAATTTTGCTTTTTAACACAATTAATTTCTCTGCTCTATTTTTGGTTCCATGGTACGGCATATTGCGCTTAGGTACAACAGAAGTAGACATCTTAAATTGGTAGGTTGGTACGATAGTATTCCTTGTATTATCGTTGGCATTATACTTTAAACTTGAAGTAGGTGTAGATTTAATTTGACAACAATAAATGCTTTTACTTATCTATACGCACTTGCACTTCCATTATAGTTTGAAAACATGTATCAAGTGAGTTCATTTCATGGTGAGTTAGTCATTTAGTTGTTTTTAAGATACCATCTTATATCCCCTCAATATTTTGACATTAGGTGCAAGGCTAGCTTCATAAAAACTTAAGAGACTTGAAAGATTCTTTGAGACGTTTCATAGTGTGTTAATCGTAAATATTTTTATTCATGAATGGCAAAAACTAAAGTAAGATCATGCTGCGAAGTTAATTGGGAGGATTTACTTTTATTTTAAGTTGTATATTATGGAAAGACATTTAAGTATCAAGTTTCCGAATATTTTTTTGTACTGGACAGTTTGTTACAGTAACGGATAGAATATCATGAAAATGCAATTTTCGATAGTCTCATTTATTGCTACCGATGCTACTTTATTGCAGGCTATATTTTTATGTAGATTTCGAAATCATTAACCTAGTACACTCTTTCAACATTTAATCGAATAAATAAAATCAGAATTAATCGCTAAAACTAAAGTGCTTCAGGATTTCCGCTTTTGAAATGTTTATAAATTTATAAGTTAAATAACAAAACTATTAAATACAAAGAAATATACAGAATAAGTACTTTAAACTTCGTTTTTAATTTCTTTTAAAATATTGATTTTGTTAATAGACTGAAAATCCTAAATCTGAGCCGCAACTTCATAGACCATATGCCACATTTTGGAAAGAAATGTCCAATTCATGAACTTTACATGAGCCGCAATCGATTGCAGGACACTGAAGAAAAAGATTCATTGGACTTTTTATCGGAATGCTCTCAGTTGAGGAGGTTGTACTTAGCATTCAACAAAATCGAACAAATCAGTGACAGGTAAACATAATATTAAAAATAGATTGCGTCACAGCATATTTATATTATTTATTATAATTGTACATGTTTTATCTATAAATCAGATGCATGACTGTGTGGAAAAACTTAGAAGAGCTAATTCTGTGTGGTAATCGAGTCCGAGGGCTTCCAAACAAGATTTCTTCTCTGACCAATCTACGAGTCCTTCGTGTTCATTCTAATAGACTTGAAACCGCTCCAAACCTTACAAAAATGCCAGCACTGAAAGTTGTTGACCTGTCTCACAACTGTTTACGAAAACTGAATTTGGAACACCTTATCTCGGGAGGAAACTTGACTTACTTGGACATTTCTTGTAATGATCGTCTTACCCTCAATCCAGAGAAACTAGGCGCTCAGAAGTAAGCATGATTATAGTGTAGCGTGTGGTTGGTTATTATTACCTTTGTTATTTTATTTTATTCTCTAAACTTTTTAATATTATTCCAGACGTCCAATGAACCTGGTTGAGGTTTCACATTCTAGAAAAAAACAAACCGTGAAACAAAACGAAACTCGAGATTTCCCTGCGAACCCTCCGTGGGAATTAGGATTTTCAGAGTTACCCGATCGGAGCCAGATTCTAAGCGTCAGTCAATACAGAGACGTTAACTTATCTAATGGGAAAGAAGCCTTATTTGGACTTTTCGACGGCGGAGATGGTAACCCTGCTCCAAAATACATTGCGAAATCAATTGCCAAAATTTATTCCGAGGAAAAGAATATCGAAGAAACCCACGGATTCTCTTTGAAGTACACCTTACTTAATGCTATGAGGTAACATTTACTTTCCATCGAGTACAAAATATCAAGAACACTCAAATGCTTGTGACTCTCTGTTAAAACTATGAATTTTTTAGGTCTATAAGACAACAAGGTTATGCCCGACCACTGCAAGGGATTCTTTGTCTCTTATCCACACATGAAGATAACCTGTTCCCAGGAAAACAGTCTTTCTACCTTAACCTAGCAATGGTTGGTAACATACGATGTTTACTTGTCGAATCCGGCAAGAAGATTACTCGACTTACAGATGTTACAGAAATGGGTTTGGAAAACCAGCAGCAAATGAAGGGATCCGAAGATGATAAGGAATCAATAATTTTCGACACCAATAGTGAGACGAGCTCCACAAAATCGAATGCCACCAGTGGAAACAATCTCAACGGGAACATTCCTGACCCAAAAGTTTTATCTATTCCTTTATCCACCTCTGCCGAGTTCCTAATAATTGGAAATCAAAGTGTGTGGAATCATGTCAATGAACCGGAATTGATCGAAGAACTTGAGAATAATCGACATAAGAAAAGTGTTCTAATAGCCAAGAGAATCGCCGACATGGCACAAAGCCACTCTTGTAAGCAAAGTATTAGTTTAATAATTGTGCGGTTTAAATGGCACGTCCAAGCACCCAATCGTTCACCGGCCATTGGTTCGTTAGAAAAAAATAAATTCGCCCAAGTCGGTGAGTTTGGACCTTTAAGTTATTGCAGCGGCTCCTCGGATTACTCCGATGCGTCAAATCCATTGATTTCAGTAATAACCCCTGATAGTGCAATAGAAACTGACAGATCTTCAGGGGCCGGTAGTGTCGGGAGCAGTAAATGTTCTTCAAAAAGCGTTTCCAGCAACAGAAGCGTCCATCATATTCATCGAGGTCCCATGAGTTCTCCAGAATTAAAAGAAACCAACAACCAAGGCGGTAACCCTATCAATGCCAAACTCACAAACAATAAGCCAGTAGAAACTGAAGGGACAATGCATGTAACAAAAGTAGAAGAAGAAGATGAGGTGTCCCTCGCAAACACGTCCATATCCCAAATGTCGGTGGAACAATTTAAATGCTGGGAGTACATGCTGGAACAAAATACGAAGATGCTCTTCAAGAAGGAACTAGACACCTTGCCGAAGGGAGTTTTTAAACGGAATCAGAAACTGAGGAAATCTGTACACTTTCCTTATCAACAGGAAAATACTGCAAGTAATTTAAATGTGATAAAACCAGCCCACAAATCTTCCCAAAATCTTGTGGACAGCTCCCAAGGCCGGGGCTTCACTCCAGGATTTTATACTTTGAGTAAAGCCAAGTCTTTGTCACATTTGTTCGGTGGGGATAATGCACCAAAGACTGTACCAGAAAGGCAGGAGGTTCAACAACTTCCTAATAATATGAATAAGCCATCCAAAACGAATTTCCCCATGTTTAAAACCAGCGGCGCAGCGGGTTTCCTGGGAAGCGTACGCTCCAGTGCCAAGAGAGCTATTTTAGGAGGGCCAAACGCTGCTTACTTTTCCAGCTCTCAAAGACAAGCAAACGTCCCACTACCCACTGCAGTTTTTTATGAAAACCCTGAAATACAGGAGGTTAAGAACTTTGATTCGATAGAGCATGATAGCCGTCTCAAGAAGTATTGGGAGAATAAGATAACTGAATTGTAAATTATAGAAAATATTTTTACTATTTATGCATTTGCATACAGTTACTATTCTGCAGTGAATCTATAGGTGGGTTATAATAAAATTCATTTGAAGCCATGTACTGAACATATGCGTCACAAATTTCATTAATTTATTTCATGGCTTAAACTAAGGAGATACAGTGTGGTTGAGTTATACAGTAGTATTATCATTAAACATGACTGCCATGTTTTTATGACGGTTACGCGAAACGATTAATTGTTCATGCTGGGTTAAGCTTTTTAATGAGCGCTGTATCTGAAATGCCGTTTTAGAATTAAGATAGCTTGTACAATTTTTACTTGTTGCAATTATTACCGTTAACTGTTTCAGCGCTTGATATCCATACGTCAACCTTTTGAGAAATGATCGATTCCAGCATTTAACAATTATTTTCGGTACCGCACTACAGGTATACTGTGGCATTAAATCATTAATTTTATATCCATGGTCTTGTCCCCTTCTTGTTTTGTCTGCAGTAAAGCCATGCTCATTGTTATTTTAAACTATCTAAAGAATTTCATCATCATGGAAGCATCAAAGGAGTTTATCAGCGGTTCTAAATTACATGTACATATACATATTAGTAAATTATTGTGAAATCGTTGATGAGACAAGAAGCGGAGGTTTATGGACGAAGACACCTTCATCCGTAGGTGCAAGGAAATTCTTGAAATGAAGTAAACTGACAGGTTGTCTCATAAATGCTTTCTTATTATGCTTTGTATGAATATTATCCAATTACATATTATTTTATGCATCTGAATTCTCCGGCTGGAAAAATTAGCCTAATCTATGATGAATGAGTTTATTATTATACAATTAGAAAATATTTATATGATTCATTTTACGAAAGCATTTAATATGAAATCAAAGACAAGTTAATTACTTTTAATGATAACACTAAATTAAATACCATCATTGTACTTAATAGTCTTAATACGCGCTTTGGTTCACAAGTCACAACATGCCCAACTAGAAGATGTACGGTTTCTCAGCAATAAATAATAGTCGATTTAAAGACTACCATGTAGATTTAAAAACGTTCTTGATGTATGAGTACTTTAATTGCTTATCCTAAGCATACTGTGTCATTATTATTTTTCACCATGCACATAACTGTCTAGAATCATCTTAAAATCTTAACCAACTTGATTGACTAGCCCAGCGGAGTGCACAGTTTTACAAGAGTCGAATTTGAGAGTTAAGTTGAGTGTGGCAAAAATAAAAATGGATTCTAGACTAAGACTATCCCAATCCCAATAACACTGATAATATTCCATTATTATTCCTCGCAAAACCGATAATAATTCAATCTGAACGGTTTCAGTCTTGATTTTTTCTTCGTACTTTTTATTAACCTTTTTTTCTTTCACCCAAACTCAACAGTTTGTTAAAACGGTAATATGTGAATCAGTGGTTTATAAATTTTCTCTCATAATAAGAATTCGCTGGACTTAGCAAGCAAACCTTCAAACCCTTTTGTTTTTATGGATCCTCCTCAATTGCTTCCAACCTCGGAAGACTTGCATGGCTTTTCTGAAATGAAACAATGGCATAAATCTTGAAGTAAAAGAATCGTAATCTAAAGTATAGAATCTTTATAGTTCATCAGTCTGACATTGATTATAAATCGAACCCCCTACAGACTAATGTGAAAAAATGATGTGATACATTTATACCTTAGGATAACTAGCGTATATAAATTTAATGATTTATCGACCTGATTGTTTAGAATCACAATTTAATTTTCTTACTCCCCCCAATGAAGAATTTATTAAATGTTTTATTTTGAGGTCATTTAGTAATCTCATTTATTAAATTCCATTGTATATAGGATAGATTAAGGTAGGTTTACATTCACTCTCTCAATTATCGAGGTATCGAGACGATTCTTTAATATATTTTGCCCTAGTCAATAATCCTCATTAAATCCCCACCCAATCTCTGTCCTTCTGTTATTATTTGTTCCTAGTTGTTATGTTAAAACTGAAAACATGAATATGTTTCTATGTGTAACTTTGTAGTTTGCAGCTATCATTTTAATTTGAAACTATTTTATTGAGTAATTACTTATGCTTTCCTGATTTATATGTTTAGCTATTCAACCTTTTCTTCCAATTTACCTTAAAGAAATCTTAATTATTAAAAGTATTAAGACTCTTTTAATTTGAAAAAAATCAAATTAATATACTTGAATAAAATATTGAATAAAATAAAAAAAGTGTTCAACTATTTTAAGATACTTTAAAAAAAATTAAACTTGTAAATTCCAAACGAAAAGTGCAAAAAAAATTAATTCTGCTTAAAAATTAATAAAATATTAGCCTGCAATATAAATAATATAAATATTAAAAAGTAACTAGAACTCAGAAAGAATGCTAATTTTATTTTTTAAACATATCTGTTCTTGTCCTTACACTACCATTGAATTTGTCTTCATTGTAATACAAAGAGCTCATCTGTATTCAATAATGACAAATCGCTAGAATTAGAAAGCAAGCAAAATAACAATGAATAAACACATTCTCATTTCTTCCGCAACACCAGAGATGACCTCAAGTTTCAATAAGTACAAGACCACAACATAATTTTCATGTCATTGGAGTGTCAGTCATTTTCATCGAGATCACTAAAGATTTTCTTACATTCGACCAGGTAAAAAAATTCGCTTAGACAAGCGTAATAACTGATGCACATTATGCATAGGCCCATCATCCATAAATTCTTTGAAAACTTACTACGAAAATTAGAGTGTATGCAAAAAGTTAAATCTAAAAAATAAAAATAGGCAATAGACAACTTATTCGACGTCGACGACATATTCATCATCTCGAGTTTGATTCAGAACATTTAATATCAAACAATACTTACTATACGATACATACAACATTAAAACCTATCCTTCCGTACTACAATGAAACACAAAGGAATGAGCTCTTCTGGATGCTGAAACGAACACAAAAAGTTTAGCTGATTCTGCCAGTCTGTATAAAATGCCAGGAACATGCACTACAATAAATTTGCATTATAATATCTTCATGCAGATACTTTTTACGCTTCTCCCAGTAACACCTAATTGAATAAAGATGCACCTTACACATGAAGATGGTTGCTATAATTTTGCTAGACACCCAAAAGGTGAGTAAACTCGACTGGCAACTTCAGAGAGGTTTACTTCGACCAAATTCCTGCAAAGCAAAATTAGGTAAACTTATTCCTTTTCAAAACGATAAAAAAACTCGAATTAAAATTGGTACTAACTTATTTAATTCAATTCATTAGCCTAGCCAGTCCCACAAAATGGCATTTTATGTATCATTCTCAATCATCTTCAACCAGTTTGGACCACATAAAGCAATTACAATAATTGGAAAAATTTAATTCTCTATTAGAAACATGTTTTTTTAAAGCCAGAAATGCTTGAGAATAGAATAAGGATTTCGGCTTAGTTAATAATAGAATGAAAAAATGCAAATGATAAGGAAAATGAATTCAATCAAACTTTTTAATTACATGTATTTATAGGTAGATTGAGGATTCGTGCAGCTGAATTTTCACTATAGCCATTTATTAGATGCAGTAATAAGAAATTGAGATGATACTTAACCACAAAGTATAGAACGGAATGCAATAATAAGGCAAGCCAAAAAATTAGAATATCATATAGCTGACTAGAAATAAAAACCTGGGCTTGGTACTACAACAAGCCTGGAGGTATTTTTCATGCCGTATTCATTATATGTTTAAATATTATAGCTTAAGCTACCCCTCTGTCTCTGAACATACTTTTTTAGGCACACAAACAACCATCTGGGCTCATTCAACTACTTTAACAGCGTTTTAGCACTATAGCTGATAAGGATTTTAATTTCTTAAGATGAAGAGGTTTGAAGAGACATTGAATGTAGAATAAGTTATTTTCCACACGTGATGTGAAGATCGGGGTAACCAATCAGTCTTGACCGTTATTTTTTCCCATGAGGTCATCGAACTGGGTCATCTCAGACGGAAACCTTACCTTACCCATATCATACCATAACCATAAGAGTATCAACTACTATCAAGGAGGATCGTCAATATTTATCCCTCGGTCTAACAGCCGGACATATCACTATCAATATCAGAAGCATATTAATCCACCTCACCTCATTGCATCTTCTAGCCTCACCTCTTGCTCACTCTTGCTCAATCCTTAGCAAAACCACATCTTCATACCTGTATTTGGTTCCAGGATACGTTTCCTTATGGGGGACTATTGTTGTTGGTAACTTAAGATACATATTTATATACTGTTGTATGTGAGAGAAGGACTCCTCGTTAAAACATCTTACTACTATATTCTACGACGCGCTAGCCTCCTCGCCAACCACTTTCAATACAATATGCTGTGCACTAAAAAATCCTAAACATACGTGTGTACCACATTACAATATTATAAGACACCTTCTTGCAATACAAGCACTTCCCGTAGCCCATAGCAATACTTCGTATGTTCAATCTTGCAGCTTTTTAACCTAGGTTTTCTGAGGTAACCCTTTAGCTGTCCCCATCCGTATGTACAATACCCAGCTCATGTCTGCCCTCCTCTTCTTGTGTGTTAAGCATTTGGTTTTGCCAGTTGATTTGATTTGGTTTGGTGCTTGACACGCACTTAGTGGGCTTCATGTTGACATTATTACTCCTGTCATATCCATTATAAATCTAAATCTAGTGTATCCAGATTGCGAGTCATATATTACTTCTTCCCCATTAAGCCTCAGGTAGATCGTACTCTTCAAAGGCTTCAGCTAAGGAATCTATTGACACGGCAGGTACACAAACCCCATTATATTCTGAAAATCTGTTGGGTGGAATTTTTATGTGATCTACAGTTTGATACAACTTTGCATGAGAGAAGAGTGGATTACATAGTAGTGAAAATACACCGATTCGTAGATTCGGGTCTCGTAAGTGTGAGGTGTATGGGTGGAAAAAATACTAACGGACGACGTCTCAAGGCATCCAGTCAGAAATCAATCCACAATACATGAATATGTGACCTATTAATTTAAAGCAAGAAAATATCAGTTCACTTTCAATCATCAAACTGAAATCCCTCCAAATTATCACATCTCATAGTGAATAGAAGAAAGCAACGGTTACAGAATACTCCGCGACTTCCTTAATCATGATAAGTTTAACGACATAAAAAGCTGCACAGCATGAAAAATAAGTCACCTTTATGAACTTCAAAAGTTTTGGAACTTTGTGATTTATATTTATACATATACTTCATAGAAGTTTATATACGAAATATTGCAGAACCAGACTGGATTTCACGGTTTTATTTTTATCAGCCTTTATTCATTAACAAGAACCATCAACAGTCTAGGAGCTAGAAAAGTAATAAAGAGTTATCGTCTTACACAATCAGTCCATTAGCTCAACGATGAACTCTTAAAAATCAACTAGCTATGCTAGAAGGGTATCTTGTTCACAAGAGGAATTTATCCCTCAATACACAATACACATCATGACCCTGAACCAGATTTTTAAGGAAGGGAAAATTCCTCCACAAATAAGTCCATTTCTAAGAAATATCATAATCCATGTCATGTTTGGCTGAAATATATCCATTCACGAAAAATACTGATACCGAGTGGTCTCAACAATTTTTACAACCCGGAAAGATCGTAACCCTCGCTGCTTTCTTATGCAGCTAGAAGTTTAAAAAATTTCTTGGACGTGAAACAACATAAGACTACTCGGTCACAGAGATGGACCAAGTGCAATATTTTTATTACTGGTTCTTTGAAGTGTTTATCTTTTGTAACTTTTTTTATTAAACAAAATTTCTACTTAACACGTCTCAAAGTCTTAAAACAGTTTAAACCGGTCAGAAGTTTCTCGTCAGAACTTAGGCAACTTTTAATATATACTTTTTTACATCAATTGTGGAAACCACTAATGAAAGGAATATTTTCAAAAACCGGAAATAAAAAAGAAATTTCCGGTAAAATGGAGCGACGTGGTGTCGGTAGCTCGCCCGGACAGCCCCATCACGGCAACGGTTCGATCTCTATAATTCATCCCCAACAAAACGGCCGTGTAAATAATTCCTTTATACCAACTTCAGCGACATATTCAAGCCACTCTAACGGACACCTAGGAAAACAAGTACCCGCTTCAGCAATGCAACATCATGGACACAATATTTCGAACGTGGTTCTACAACAGCATCCTAATAATTTCTATTCAAATTCCTCCGGAAGCCATAACCCTCCCCCCAGTACGATGGGAAATCGTCAGGAACATCATTACACAAATTATCAACAAACTATTCACCACAGTCAACAACAGTACACTTCTCAACAAATGCATCAAAGGACTTTAACTAAGTCGTACACGTCTCACAATCAGCAATCTCACTACGGGAATACAACAGGACATGCAAATAATAGTGCCAATCAGAGTTCCTATTATGGAAATGGAAACACAGCTAATTTAACCAATGGTGTAATAATGAATGGTCATCATGGCGGTGAGAAAACTGTCATTGGCGGTCACCATAATACTACAATTATGAATCCTGCTCAGCAAACTTACAATCACCAGCCAATTCATAACCACCAGCAGATTCAACAAATGCATTTACAGGTGCAGAGTAACAGGAATCAACATCAACACCCACAACAGCTCCAGCAATATCAACAACAAAGTACAAATCAAAACAATAGCAATCTAAATTCAACTGAGGGGCTGCCCCCTACTCTTGTGGAATCGATGAGAACGCTTTTCGACATACTTGATGATACCAAGCAAGGTAAAATACGCTTAAGTGATATCGAGACAAGATGGGAAAGTGATACGAATGGGAGTAATGGAAAAAATTCCGGAGCAGAGCCTCTCATTAAGATGGGGGTATTAGAATATCTTAGAAAAGTGACACCCTCTGATGGTATGCTTACTTTCGACAGATTTTGTTCTGGACTACGGTTAGCTCTTCTAACAAATAATAACGAATGCTCAGAAGAATCCTCTAACCATATTCCCTTACAAATCGAGAAAGCTCAACATCAGAATCCACCGCAGCAGTACTTCCAAGAACATGTTAAGAACATGACAAACTCAGCCAAGGTATCTCAAAACGGCCCCCCTCCCCAAACTAATTATAATGTTAATCATCAAAATCATCAGCTCGGAAACAAATTTAACTCGGCGGTTCAGTTACCCACTACAGGTCAGAACAACACTATCCAACGAATGTCGCGGATTCCAAATCTCTCAGCCTCACGCCTTCCTATGCCAAATGGGGGCGTGGCTTCTGGAATACCCATTTCGCCAAACAATCGGACCAATGGACCATTTAGTCCTAATGCCGGAAACAATATTCCGAACACAGGATCTAAAATAACGAATATGAATAATAACCAAAATACAATCGTTGTGAATTCAAAGCGATACCCTTTGAATTCAGAGCAGGGAACAACGGTTGCTTTAGTTCACCCTCAACCCCCACCGAATCCAAAACCAATAGTAGGTGGAATACCGCAACCATCTTATTTATCCGGTGGAACCTTGAAAACACCGAAGCAAAACTCTATCCCGGGCCTTCAAAATCGCTTTTCGTCCAGAAATAGTAGTATGGACGACTTGAAAGCTTCCAGTAAGGAACAAATAGGTTTACCCCAAAAAGAGAGACCCCCTTCGGCCCCTATCTTAGACAATGATGTTGATGATAATGGGGAAAACAATAATTACAATCAATCTTATACTAAGCAACGATTAAGGGAGAGAGCAAAGAGTCAGGAAAGAGACCGTGGAAGCAATGCAAACAATAATAATATTAGTAGAGCAGATGAAAAGTCAAATTTTGTTAAATCTCGACAACGAACGCTTAGCATGCCTCAACTCCAATTGAACAAGCTAAAGCCCAAATCGACGGTTGTGAATTTTGAAAATTCTTCCGAAAAAATAATTCCATCCCCTTCAGTGGAAAACAGTTATCCCCGAGCAAGCGCTTTAAAGAACAGTAGCAATTCATATTCAAAACTAGCAACAACGCCTTCATCCGTTTCAGCAATTCCAACTATGCCATCCACAAATAGTCTTAAGCTCACTAAAAAGGAAGTATCATCTATTTTAAATTCAAAAGATTCAGAACAGGATCGAAGTGAACAAGACTGCAAAGAATTCCCTCCACCACCACCTAAACCACCGAGAAACACAATGAGCGGTCCTGTAACTATTTCGACAACTCTGGTCAACGGCGTAACTCAAGACCCACCTTTGAGCGGCAGCAGCTTCGGAAGTGGTCAGACACAAAGTAGCAGTGTCACGATAAGTCTCAGTGCAAGTAGTAGTGGAGGAAATTCGTCGAAACCGGAGATAAGAAATGTTTTGCATACATGGCAAAAATCTATGACCGATAAGAAGCCAGTCGAGGCCAGTCTGAGTGTGACAAGTATTGCAACTAGTAGCTCTATCAATACGAACGATACTACCAAAAGTGCTCCACCGAGTGCATCAGTACCAGCTTTGATTAATGGAGAGAAAACTAGCCAAGGAAATATAACTTATCAAACTACAAGGTAAACCCATTATCATTTCTCACTGTCGGATAATATTATTTTATAAACTAATTTATGCTACAACTATACAATGAAATTCGTTCTTCATTTAGTTTGTCCAAAAGAAAGGTCCATAATATTTCCGATTTTTTCTCTTTTCTAGCGATGACGTTAAATTACGAACAAATACTAAGTCTAACCTGAGGCGGAAGGAAACCGCTCGAAGGCACACTGTTCAGTCTGGAATAGATTTCTCGACTTTGAAGCGACTGAAGCAGCTGGAACAAGAACGAGATGTCCTTCAGCAAGGATTAAGCTACTTAGGTAATGCAATGACCCACCACCACCTCTGTCAATTCGATTATGTACAGGTTGACGCTGTGTAATCTCTTTGTATTGTAGTGGAGTTCGCTTTTCTTTTAAATGTCCATGTAAGAATATTGTCAATTAATAATATTATTGTTATCGTAATTAGAGAAAGCTAACGAATGGTACGCAAAGCAGCTGGAAAACGCCGATGATAAAATAGGCCTATTAAGCAAGGGTGCTCCAACTGCAGTAAGCAAAGACTTCATTTAATCCCCATAAATTACAAAGAATATTTATAAAGCTAATTCTTTGATGCGCTTATCTTTATTTTTTATCTAGGATTACTGGAGTGAATCCCATGAAGAAAGACTGAATCTCCTTGGCTGTCGCATTTCCGAAGTAAATAGTCTTCTGACAGCTTTAATGGATGGCTCATCTCGTCTTCCTCTTCATATGAATTTACAAATTCCTTCTCATTTAAGTTTAAGAACAATTACAAGACTAAAGGATCAGAACCGGCAGCTAACACATGAAGTTAGTGACTATAGTCATCGAGTCACCCAGCTTGAAAATGAAAAGGCAATGCTTCTTCGTCAGCTTTTCCATCAAAAGAATAACTCAGCGTCGGATGAGACGGTATACATGTAATGTATCAATGACTGGTGACTGAAGCATATTTCTGACAATACTGTGCACGCCGATGTTTATTTTTTGTTAAATTCAAATGTATCATTCATACGTCGTCCCAATTGTTATTAGAATTAGAGTTTTTGGTATACTGAATCAGAATTTACGTCCGAATCTGATAATATTTAGATATATTAAGAAAGATTCTGTGTTAGAAGAGGACTGTTTGCGTTTGCCATAACAAATGCCATAAAAACAATGAAGAGTTTTACGTTAGTACAGATTTAAAACAAGGTTAAAAAGATTTGTATTCAGAAACCAGATACAAAGAAGAATGTTTGAAGAATGGTTTAAAAAAAGGATTTGGATCTTGGATCTGTTACCTTGAATTTAGAAAAAAATTCTAAACGCTTATACTTCAACTAATGTAATTTATGTACAAGTAAGTGTATAAGGTTAAAAACACCCCTGAGATATATACAATCCCAATGACAATGCAAGATCAATATTTTTAAAGTAGAGTAAGTTAATCAATAGGTTACATTTAAAACATTGAACTTTTGCAGGACAATCAAAAATAACGTTATTGCTAGTAGAAATAAAAAATCTATATAGATTGAGCCATTTTTATACAATAAAAGCTCGAAAGCTTTTTAAGTAATTGTTTGTCACATGTGCCAAAAAGGTTATAGCAATATTAGCAATATACTGCTTATAAAATTTACAATAAATACATTGTCAAGATTTAGAAATGACTATCTTAGATTTTTGTGTATCGACAAGCCTTTGGGAATACTGAAAATACTGTAAAGTGCATTATTAGACATTATAGTGAAAAAAATACGGGTACCTTGTCAACTATTAATATTGATCTGGATTTTTAAATATGGTCAGGATATGACATGAGAGATGATGATAATCAAAGGCCAGTTATACTATCTCGACTCTAGAAAAAAAACCGTAAAAAATCAAAAATTATAATTCCCTTACGTCAAAAATTAGTAAATGTACATATATTGTCTAGTACATGATCAAGATATGGCTAAAAATTAAAAATATAGTATGTAGATAATATTTACGATTTACAAGCCTTTCTGATTTTGATATTCAGGAATCTCATGGTTTTCATAAGGTAACTTTAATACAGGATGAAAGGGCCAGATTATCCGAAGAAATGGGTTAGGTCCAAGCATGTTCCTTAAATTATTCAAACTGTACGTCTCTCGTGCATGAGTTGATCGACTTATGCCTCTAGTTCCGTCGGCACTTGTTTGACCTTTCGAAGCCAACATTGAATAGTAGAGTAATATCATCCACGCAACACCTTGCCCCAATAGATTGATTCCTGACAAGATATTGACGACATCAAAGTCGAACAGGATTGTGTAAAAAGGAATAAAAGCCTTCACGATGAACATCCACCAAACCGTTTCGGTATAATACACGGTATAAGTCATGTTTAAAGCTGTAGCTATTGATGTCCCACATCCCAAGTAAAATAGCATCCCAAGGAAATTACAATGATTTTCTTCTCCGATGCAGCACATCGAAAATATGCAATGGTGATCCCTCCGCAAGATACATGTCTAAGAAAAACCTCAATACTTATATGCCTTTGAAATCTGATGAAATCATCTTAAAATAACATACCCGACATGAGTGACAATGCCAAGCTCTTGGAGGTACAAATACTTCACAAGCGCCACATATATGCCAAGGGTCGTCCTCCCCATAAGGGCGAGCCATGAACTGCTGCCCCATATATTTTGCTCGTTCCTTAATTAGTTGATCCTCTAGCCCTTGTGGATTGTTTTCTCCATCCTGTCCTGAAGCTTCCCAATATACTGTAGGTGGTGGTTTAATTACAGGCTCTAATAGCATTCGGTTTCGAATTGACGAATCACGTATTCGAATGAGAAATAAATTCGACAAAATTCCAGTGAAAATCCAGGTGGTTATTGAGACCCCAATGAGAAGGTAACCAAGCTGATAGTTTTCAAGGAGTATAGGAAGGATTATGAAGGTTCCGTAAAGATATGTAAGAATGGCTGTAACGACTAAGAAACAACAGGCTATTCCGTCTTGGGGTCTTTGACGACATGCTATTCAATTTATAAAAAATAAACGATAATAATTATAAATATCTGTTGTATGTATAAGAGTTTGTAAAGAGTATGTCCAAATATAAATGATCAATTATTACTTTTAAAATAGTTCTGCATCGCCTGGTGAACGAGGTTGAACTTTGCGACCATTTCTTCTGATAAAAGATTTTTCAGTCTCGGTATTTCTATACTTGGGCTTCAAAATCAATTATTCCCCCAATTCAGAAATGTGATTCGATTTTAGACTGAAATTGAGAAAGATTAGTAATGCATTTTTATAATTGAAATCTAACAAGTTCAAATTATGAATTACAGTTAGTTAAGATAAGGATAAGGTTTAGATAAGCTTCAGGGCCAGAGAAATTCAAATTCAACTACCCGCACCGACCGGTATAGGGAATTCCATACCTGTGCCCTACACAACCTAACTGCCTAACTTCTATAGGCCATTAACTTTTAATTTTGAATCGGTATAATATTTACCGTATAGGAACTTGGATTACTAGGAAGTCAGCGACGGATGTCAAACAAAAGCCCGAATGATGAACGGATGCACCCAAGGACTAAATCCTCCTTCGATTGCAAGGTACTCGATAATTCAATTATTAATTGCTTCCTTCTTCCCCGATTCTATAAAGCATATAATGTGGAGTGTGTAGAGAACTCCAACATCATGTGACCAACAATCCACAATCGTATTAAATTATTCATTTCATACACTCAAGCTTCACAACTTGCTAGACTAGTGGCACTATCTAAACTAGCTAGCTAATTTTAAAAGTATGTAAGATCATTGTTGACTTATAGAACAGTTTAAAAATTAAAACTGTCCCCTACTTTCACCAGAGGAAGAGTGAGAAAGAAAGATATGGCAAGTATTGGAATATTATGGATTGCCTTTCTTTGCTATGAATGAATCCACGGGTGAGGATTCGCGGGATTGTGAACGGTTCTTTCCCTAATTTAGAAAGTTGGCTGAGTTGGTGCACAGGGTTCTTTCACATTACACACTTTCACTATTCCCCCAGCTTATAGTCTCTCTACACTCGTCTCCCCGTATCTCCTTTCAAAAAATGTTTGTTGACACAATCGTGTTTCGGATTATCTATCGGAAAAAATAATAATTTTCGTTGCCCGGGTGGCTCAATGTTACTATTGCTGCTAAAATATTGGGAGAGTTTGGACCAATTAGGTACGTAAAATTAGTCGGAATTGCTGCTGCATTATCCTGATTCTAGGTAAATAATAATTTATGCCGAATATTCCATATAATTCTTATTCACCGTGTTAAAGTAGGTATCTAAGTATCGAAAGTGGGTGCTTCCAGTCCATGAGTCCAACTGATTTTAAATTTAGGAAAAGTAGCAATAATCTAAGCTTATCAGAATGGGTGACCACGTTCCCAGATGGTTTGAAAATCCGTTTCCAGATTTTGTGTCTGGATCTGTTGAAATTAAGACGGATACTAAAGCTCTGAAGGGGCAAGCCCTGAGTTTAATCGAAGAGTGCTTAGCAAAAGGATCTAAGAATGGAGACGGGGGCCTTTATGTGGGATCAGTTGGAATTACTTACATGTACCTTCATATCGCTCATCTCTTGACTCCTGAAGAAAAGATAAGATACTTGAGTTCGGCTGTCAACGCTTTTCAAGTCCAAACGCAGTATAATCAAGAGCATTTACGTGAAAGGTAGGAGACAAAATGAGATGAAACACTATGGTTATCATTTTGACGGATTTATAATTTACAATTAATTTTAGGAATGATATTCCGGGATTTCTTCTCGGTAAAGGAGGATTCTTCGCTGTTGGAGCAGTTTTGGGAAAGGAGATTGGAAACGAGGTTCTGATGGGAGAATGTATTCAGAACTACATTGCAGCTGCAAATATTTGCAAACCGATTGAATATTTAAGCCATGGAAGTGACGAATTATTTGTTGGGAGGGCTGGATATCTGTGTGGAGCTCTTTGGCTGCAGCAGAAATTAGGATATATGCCAGTTCCAAAAGACGTATTTAAGAACTTTCAGACTTTTATATTATGATTACCATCCTTAATTTTCTTATCTAAAGTATTTGTACATATGAATTTAGGATTTAAGAGATATTTGGACAACGATCGTTGAAAGTGGGGAAAATTATTCACAGTGTAATAAAAGTCCATGCCCCTTGATGTACTCATATTACGATACCGAATATTTAGGTATGATAATTAAACTACAAACGCAAGCTCGAAAGATTAAAATTGTAAAAAATCTATTGCTCTAGGGGCTGCTCACGGATTATCTTCAATTCTGTTAATTTTGCTTGCATTTCCCGAGTTTATGCAAGAAAATCTACGAGCAGAGCAGCTAATTCATAAATCGATTGATTTCTATTTAAAATTGCAAGACGTATTTGGAAACTTTCCTTGTGCAATGGACGAAATTGGTAGTAGACCAGTCTCAAACTTAAAAAATCCGGATAATAAGCTACTTCATTGGTGTCATGGAGCTCCTGGGGCGGTTCATATGTTTGCTAAGGCCTATTTACACTACAAGGATAATAAATACCTAGATGCCTGTATAAAATGTGGGGACGTAGTTTGGAGCCAGGGATTGCTTCGAAAAGGACCTGGTACGAAAGTTTTTTAATTGATTATCCGATCATCTTGTAATCAAGTATGATCGTCATCCTCATCTGGTACAATCGTTACTTAAAAATACCTTTCACGTTCAAGGTATCTGTCATGGTGTTACTGGCAACGGATACGTTTTTCTAGTAATTTACAATTTGCTGGAACAAAAGGATACAAAGTACTTCTACCGAGCGCTGAAATTTGCTGAGTTTATTTCAAACCCTCAGTTTATTAAAGAAGCACGCCGTCCTGATCAACCTTACAGTTTATTTGAAGGAAAAGCAGGGGCTGCCTGTTTCTTGATGGATCTCTTACAGCCCGAAAATGCTGAGTTTCCATTCTTTAATTTAAACACCAATTACGTTTAGAAAACAAATAGCACAGTTAGTTAATAAGTAGCACAATCGAGTTGATAAGTATTTCTAAATTGTTACATCAAATATTTTTACTGTGAAATCTGCTTTCACTTGAGATTTAAATCATTCTACAACTATTCTATTGCTCAATAAAACTAAAAACATGTACAGTACAGTAAAATACAAAAGTAATTTTGTTGTGTACCTATTTTAAATAATCCTTTTCCAATTGACTCTAAGCTTAATCATTTGGTGTTAATCTCTATGCCAAGCAAGGACATTCCTGATCGATTTTATAATTAGCCAGCTCATGTGTACTCATCAGTAAATTAAAATATTTCATCTCCATGTCTAGCAGATTGCTGAAGCACTTTCAAATATTGAATGGGGATAATGGAAGGTTAAAATTTTAATTCTGGTAAGGTCATCTAATACTTTCTAAAATGGAATTAAGATCGTTGCAGCCATCATTCCTTATATTAATTTCCACTACGAACTCATGTCTCCGATCAGTCTGATCACAGGTATGTTGAATCGAGACTTAAGATTTACCAGGTGGAAATCTCATCTCTGAGTTGAATGGTACAGCATGTATTGTGCTTCTCCTGTTTTACATTATATTGTAAACTATACACAATCTTTTATAGAAAAGCTGTGTAGTCTCTAAAAACTAATAGCTTATTCTATTTTTTTCTAATGTTTACCTCAGCCCTGAGGTTAATCATACATTCAATTACTGCGTTTGACATTATAGGGTCAAGATTAGTTATTGAGATTTAGTTTTAAGAAAATAAACTCTTATAATTTTATGTTCCCCTATTATGTATTTTACACATTTTATTGTTCTAAGTGAAATGAGGTATACAGTTATACTGTATTTCTGTGAAGATCTACTTCATGAAAAGTGAACAGGTTATTACGTTTACGTATTTAACAATAGATATTGTCATGTTGTTGGAACACGGAGGATGATGGTCATCAGCATCACTCATCAGAAGCATTCTGTGAGAGTGTTGGGGAGCCCATAATAGCTCATGTGTAGATGGTTCTTCATTAATATTAAATTGACAATTCACATGAAACTCTTGCATAACTCCTATCAGGAAATTCACAGTAATTGGATTTCTACATATTTAGAACATCCATTTCATGTGTGTAAAATAATTTTGGCGAGTATGAGAACTCAAACAATTCCATCAAAAAACATTCTAGACCAAAGTGTTAAAACATCAGTGCATTTCACAATTTTCTCCGAAAGTTAAATTCAAGAACGTGAATTGTTAATCATTCTGTCAACATTTGATATATTTGATTGTGCTGTTAATAAAATGAGTGTGAATATAAGCACTCCCTTACTCTACAAATTTTTTGTAGGGCTAACTGAATACCTGGAGTCGAAATACAGAGGTCATCTCTATTGCGTCAGGTATTTTTCCATAGAGCCAGCATGCACAGCCGTAGATAACTTTCTAAGTGCCATATATGCCGTGAAATTGTCCACATAGGTATTCTCATCTCCAGATGCTAAGCGCAAAAATTAACCTTGCTCCCACGAATATAGCCTTGTTTGCAAATCTCAAGTTATTGAAGATGAAGGGGACGCTACCAGTTTAGCCAAATATTGCTGGAATATTGTATTCACCAAGGAGAAAATAGTTTACTCCGATGTACTTGAAAATCTCAAAGACCTTGAGGGAGGGAGGTACATCCTCTCTCCCAAAATGCACCACTATTTTTCGGAGGGAGAAGCCTATTCGTCTCTTTTTGGATAACCTGGTGACTATGGAGTACTAAATCCCCAAAACTTTGGACCAGCAGCTTCGTTTCGAAGAATGCGAGCTCATCATGAAGAATCTGGCACGGTTACATGCACTTTCATTAGGTCTATTATCTCATTCTAAGATACAATTTTGTATTTATTACATTGAGCCTAAAGGCAGCTTCCAGACTTAATCTGAAGATAAACACTGTGCAGCATTTTAGAACACTTATAGAAGCTTGTTTTTTGCACTTATTTCATAAATGCTGAAGGTTTTACTTTGGAGAGAAGGATAGCTCATGATATAAATCTGATATTTTATTGGCAAGCCTATGTGTGAATATTAAGCTAGAATATCAAACAAGTGGGATAACGAGCTGTTCAATATAATAGACGGGGAAAGTTTTTAGTATTGTGGATTGATACATGGGACTCGGAGGCGGCGAGGCAGTGAAGCAATACCGTTCATCCAAACTGGAATAATAACTTTTTATATAAAATCTTAAAACTCCCTATTACTTTTATCCATTTAAACTATCTGTGGGTAGAGGATTTTTGGGACTCTCTTGAAAAGTTTCATTCCATATACATTCATCAGTCATGCTCCCTTCATTCGGCATTCCCTTCCTCTTCTTAATAATGGGGATAATAAGCGAGAGATAAAATGGAATTTTTAAAGACATTCTCAACAACGCCCAACAGCTCTCTACTGTTCCCAACTTTCTGTGCAAGTTGGAAACTTCTTGAATGTACACGTACACATTTTCCCAGTAAAGTATGATAGGAGGACTAAGGGTAACATTATTTCTTTTCCCGGAAGAGCTCATATAGTCATAATAATATTTGATAATTACATGCCATTCGAGCATTCGCGTTCGCACATCTAGGAATAAGACTGTACTAAGGCGGAATAAGCGCCTTCCCTATAGGCTCATTTTTTGTACTATTCCACGAATAGTTGAATAGCTTACTGGTTTCGTACATAGTAGTCTTCCAGTTTTTTTTAGATAAGTTTATGGGTTACAATTTCCCTAAATTCAAACCAGCTATTAATCCAAGGTAAAACGCAGAGAAAGTTACTCCGCGACGGAACTCTGAATTCAGGGGAAGTTGAAATATGTCATTTGGTTTGGAAGTTACAAAGTCTATGGGAAGTAGTAGTAGTAGATAAAATATAGGAAGAGCTGGGGTTTTGTAGTAAAAATGTTTGGTATTATATTTAATGTGCTTTTACTTGTAAATTTTCAGTCCTGGAGGGTAAAGATGGCTGTAGATTACCTCAAAAGTATGAAATATGTACAACAGAACTTCTTTTCTCAAGTGGAGTCGAGCCTGTCTGCAAACCGCTGACCTATAACTCTTTCCTCGGGTTCCTAAAACTGACAGAAAAGTTCCGGCCGGATTTGTTCCCACATTTGAGGAGAATTGACGATGATGAGAATATATAGAATCGTCTCTGTGAGCAAGTGAAACCTGGGAAGTCAACCTTTTCCTGTTTTTTCCACGGAGATCCACGGCTCAATAATATTTTTAGAGAAACCCCACTCGGTCGAGAATAAGGACATTGACGATGGCAATTCCTGTTCCAGTCTAGAAGTAAAAGAGAACCTTTGCAATTTGGAAGGGCTTGGTCTTAGATTCATTGATTTCCAATTGAGTCGCTATGCATCACCGGTGACAGATCTGCAATATGTTCTTCACATGGGGACTAGTCGGACATTTCGAGAAGAGTACACGGACACTTTGCTCAAGACTTATTACAAAGAGTTCCGAGCTGTCCTTTCCCGTTTCCATGATGTCAGGTTACTACAAAAAGAGGCTGTCGAGGCTTGGACTTTGGGGAAATTGAAGGAGGAATATGAACAGTTCTACATGTACGGATTCCTTGTTTCCGTGATTTTATTGCCGATGATCCTTCTTCGTCCTTGTGACATTGATAAATCCATGAGTCAGATGACGAGGGCAGAAAGATCTCATTTTTTTTGGAGAAGGAAGAATAGAACTTGTGTGGAATATTGGCTCAAAAAACGATGCCATGAGAGAAAGGCTATTTGAGCTTTGTGATGAGATGGTCGCAAAGAATGTGATTTCTACAACCCATCCCACTGAAAATTTCTAACCCGCTCCTCCTTTCCCCATAAAAATTATTCATATCTTCCAGGAAGAATAAGTGAATGTGGTCTTGCCCTAGGAATAACTCTAGCGATATTATATCTTGGAGATTTCCCATGGAATGGAAGCACATTTATCTTGTACATTTAACATGCCCATTCGAAAAAGCAATCTTTGAGAGCAGTAACTCCTTATGTTTTATATTAAAATCTTTTGATACTCTGCTTTTCCAAATCAAGCAAGTATGAAGTAGAATCAGAAGTATGCAAGTATTTATTATCGTTTCAACAAAACCCTAATGCAATATTCAGGAGATATAGGCAAGAAAGAATTCATTCAAAATATTCTCCTTATCGTTCGGTCTAAATTTTGAGAAACAATTTACAGTTAGATAATTGTATATTTCAAAACTACACAGTAGTTGAATACTTTTCCACATTCTTTTAATAGTTGTTTATAATTGAATAATAAGTAATTGAATTAGGAAGATGCATTAAAAAAACGATAAGTGGCTGATGTTGGTCCGCACTTTATATTTACCTGAAATCATATTTTAATTTATTATTTTTTCAAGCAAATCCTAAATAGTTGTTTAAAGTTTACTCTTGCTCATTTAAAGTCATTCATCCATTTATGTTACATAATGTAGCCCGTGGTTGTGCAAACTTTTGTGCTCGGAACAAGTGTAGTTTAGCTCATCAAAATAAATAAATGGAACATGATCTATGGAAAAATAAATGACATTTGAGAACTATTTGTCATCAGCAAAGCTAGACCAACGACAGCTGGGAAGCATTTATGATTTAAATATTGTCACTTGTATTGAATATGGTCCTAAGGCTAAATCCCTTTTAAGACTGATTGCATTTGTTAGTAGATTTTAAAAATTTATACTTAAGTTTGCATCTTTGAATACTAACTGTAAATGAATTAAAGTGTAATGCTCCTAATACACAAGTATTATCTTATGAAAACTGCAAAATAAAATTGAATACAGTTTTTTAATATGATCGAATTACACGTCACAGAGTCTGACCTGTGGCATTGTACTCTTATGTCACCGGAATCTTTAAACATGCTCAGTTCTTAAACTTTTTTGACCTCGATTATTCTTTTTTCAGCATTCGTCAGTGGTGTCATCATTGAGTAGGTTTCAATTTTCTGCGAAAGTGCTTATAAATATTTAAACAGCAAATGACATGTGAGTGAATATTTAGTATTCACTATATTCAGCCCTTTTAAAATAAATAATTAGTACTAATATTAATATGCGTTTCATTTGAAAAATTAATTTAATTAAGAAATAGATATTGGCTTTGTATAAATTTTCATAAATACAAAGTATCTATTTTTTTTTGTTTGTTTATTGACAATACAAGTATCCTCAATGAACAGGTTATCGACCCAAAGATCTGAATAAAATAATTGGATAACTGGGAAATAAAAAAGTAAATTGAGCCTATTCGTTTCATCTGAATGATTAACCCACTAATATTTCATGACAGCATGATACTTTGTGGAAATGGTACATTTCAAATTACAACTTACAACATACATAAGGCTATACCCGATTGAGGATAGAAAATGATCTCCAATTCAATCAAATGTTTTTAAGAATGACGAAAGCGTGGACGTCAGCTTTCAAAAGCTTATCAGCCTCGCGAGATTCCTAGAAAAATATAATATTAAATGAAATGAAAGGATAGTCGATCCTTGTTTCATATTGTAAATTGAAAGTGACGCTAAGGGCTTTAATACATTTCCCTTGTTCCTAGAAAACACAAAGCGATCGTGATGTGCCATACACGTGAATACTAAAGAGGATTGTATGAACCTTCCCCTTTGAATAGAGAAATTTGGAAGCCAATTTCCAAGGACTTATATATAGAGAGTTTCTGAGCATATAAATTTAATTCCTGAGAAGATTGAATGCTTAGAATTTTGGTTCATGAGTAGGCGGGCGTACCTTAGCAATAAAAATACTCTGGACTACCATATCCAGAATTTCCAGGCTGTTGATCCGAATGCTAAATTATATACTTTATCCATTCCAAGAAATATCTTACAGCACATCAATACCAACAGTACTAACTACATGCCTGGTTCCTACAAAACCCCACCACTGCCACTTCGTATATATTTATCTGTCCAATACCAACCAAGGTGCTTTTACCAACATTTCCCCCCACTCTAGATCCTATTATGATTCTAGATTCTCAGCCACCGTTGCGGAAACTTTTCCACGAAACAAGCACTTTTAGCATGGCTGTTTCAGAATAGGTTGAAATTGCCTGTTCCAAGGATTCACTTGTTAAAATTGCCATTGGAGTGGATCATGCATTAATTAGAAATTAGATGTAGATACTAAGTATTGAGCATAATGGTATCGTACTACATAGCAGTCGAAAGTAACTGCGTCGAGAGAAAGGTACTCGGTATTTATGGGTGTACACTGTCAATAGAATATGAGCATGTCGACCTGACGAATTTGATGAGTTCAAAATTAGTAGTAATTAATTCTCTGTTGTATAGTCAGAAGTACACAAAGACAACTGGTCCGAACATACAGACTAAACCCATATGTACTGGAAAATGGGTGTATACTCGTTTTTCTGGATGCAAAAATTCAATGGCACTGAAGAAGAGAAGTTTTCCTCATCAATAGAGAATTAATCACTCATGCTATTACTTTCATTGACTCTTGAGCCTGAAATGTATGGCTTTTCGACCTCTGATATTGCTGGTTCCATGTTTGTACAAATATTTCCTTCTCTGAATGAGAAATGATGACTTTGCATCATTAACTCCAACTTAATCAATTCGTCGTAATTATAATGTTCCAGGGGTTTTCAGTAAACATTATTTATAGTGGTTGCTCTAAATTACATGGTGTGTGGTGGATACTTTTGGTTGGTCTTGTTATGCACGTGGAGAAGCATAGGTTCAATTATAGGTGCATAAAATTCTATCATTTATGAAGATGCAATTTTTCAGGAGCTTTCGTAATTTCGTATAGAGTTGTTATCCGTTGTTTTCAATCCTACGTCGAAGGTTTATAGAATCATGTAAGCGTCCGTCTGTCTGTAAACATGTAGGCTCATATTAGGATCAATGTTACTTTTAAATGCACGAATAAAGCGCTGAAAGTGGCTTTGGACGTGTAAAAAACAGTTTGTGCTATTGAATGTTTTTCCACCACTAACTTACATTATCATTAAAGTAATTATTAAGTTTTGAAAACGACCTCATCCTGGTTCTATACTCTTTTACAATAGGATCAATGTCACTTTTACATGTACAAAGAAAGCGCTGAAAATTGCTTTTGACGCGTAAAAAATACAGTTTGCACTTTAAAAGGGTCTCGAATTTTTGTAATGTATTTAACTAATATTATGAGTAGACTAGCTATCAAGTTCTAAAAATACGTTCATTCTGATTCTATAGTCTTTTACCGTCGGATCAGTGTCACTTTTACATGTAAGAATAAATTGCTTTTATATTTTTGATGTCTAACTTAATGTATGAGTATATTTATAAGTTTCAAAAATGTAGCTGCGATACTGTTCTACATTTTCTCAAAAGTTGAGTACATCATTATTGTATTTACTTTCCAGTTATTCACTCCATCGATTTGATTAATTGAAAATAGCTGTGAATTTTGTGTGAATTTTAGATTGGAAGCCTTAAATTTATGATAAAATATAAATAAACAGCTCCAGTCAAGTCATGATTCAATGATAAATGTTAATATTAGTTCGTTGAAAATCTCTGCTGGGTAAAAGCGGGAGTGATAAATTGCTATTGAAAAATGAATTAATCAAAGATAGGAGATAGGTCTGCATCTAGCATTCAATAAGTTTTTATTCACAGTTGGTGGCTTTTGACTTAGCGTTATGTCAGTAAAAGACGACTTACTTATCATATTATGAAAATGTCTCTCAAGTCAATTCATCATACAGAGCTGTGACAGAGGATCAAGTCAAGGAAAACACCAGGGGTGTCATTTGGACCATTTGGCAATTGACAAATGCCTTTCTTTCTTCTCCAAAAAGTAATAAGACCCTTGATCTAATCTTGTAGAGCAGTTATTATTATTTCAAACGAACAGTAACATACAAGAAATCATGCCCAACTGATTTAAGTTAAAATTGGTGTGCACAACCTTTTCAATATGAACTTATAGGTAAGTGTGGTATATCTTCTATAAAAATTCAAATTACGAAAGTCTGTCAAAAACTGTGTTTTGTGATTTGTACGTTAATATGCAATGAGTCTATTTATAAAGACTTCCAACTTCTAAGATATAGTATCAACTAATATGGCTGATGAGAAGCTCAAGTTAATGGCACAGTAACTTTCAAATGTTTAAAGTGGACTTAATTAGTGTGATTAGGCAGGTGCACCAAGCTTTTTTTGTCTGTGTTTGGGTTTATTCTTGACTGTGGGATACAAATACATGTTAATCTCTTTTGACAGGTGACTTGAGGTGACAAATATACTATGGAAAAGTAAATTTTAATGTTGATTGTTAAATTAATAGTTTACTTAAATCGGTGTCTCAACTTAGGAGTTTACCATGGGGTTTAATTGTTGGGTTTGTTATCCTAAATATTTCCATCAATTCCTAACAACTTCATTAAACATATAGCAATATCCGTAACCAAACCTCGACCAGTAAATTGACGAGTTTAAATTCTAATTACTATCAACTTATCCTGAAATTATTTATTTAATAATTTAAAACATTGCCGTACAACAATGATAACTAGTTTAATTTTCAAATACAGTAATGAATGTAAGCATGCACCGGAGTCTTTAGAATGCATACTTTTTAATAGCAACGTGTGACAATTAAAATATAATTTAATCGCTGGATAAATGCGAAATAATATCGACATGCAGTTAAGGGATATTGAAACAACTTTAAAATAGTAGAAATTGAAGCTACTTTCAAATCTCTATATCAGTGTTATTAAGTTTATTAAATTATTTTTTAGGATACCTAAATTCTCTTTCAACATTTTTCTTTCAATGGACTTTTGAATAGGTATTTCTCATTTCTCTACCTCGACTTGATCATTTCTAAACTGAACTGAACCAAGGCGTCCCAAGGAAACCCTTAAAGCTTAACATGTAGCATGGGACGCATTCCGAATTAACAACCGCAACCTACAAGCTAAAGAAACCAAAGTTTATCTGAATCTTCCTTGTAAAGTCATAACTATAGATCCAAGTGAACCATTAGCAATGACCGCAATTGCTCCCTATCACCAGAAGATTCTCAGGTAAACAATTTCATGAAACATTGACTTCTTATTCGTGTAAGAATGGGAGGTTACGCTCTTCCTCTAGCACTTTATATTGTTATTGCTTATTGCCTTTTGCTGCCCATTACAAGTATTATAAGGGCTCTGAAGCCTCGGGTCGTTTTGTTATTTTTTCTGGAAATCGCATCAATATCTTTTCTATCGGTTCAAATGTCACGCTTGGAGGGTAGCTTTTTTGACCCACATCACAATGAAGTCCCGTTCCAGGCCGACTAATCCAATACCCATGTCTAGCAAAGTATCTCTCTCTCATAACTTTTCACTCATATTTTTCCTACAGATACAGCCTCTCAACTGTAATGAAATCTTTCAGATTTATTTTTAACTTGTTCATTATTACACTTCATACCTCCCATCCTCCCAATACTTCCCTCTGATTTTGAAACTTGAGTTTTTTAAACATTTTTAGGATGTATCTTGCATGAAATATACATCAAAAGCAGTAAATTATAGATTCGTACTAGTTCCAGCACTTGAAGTAATATAGGGTTGGTTTAATAATGTTGTACCTATACCCATTTATTAGGACTCATCGTAGCGAACCCAGTCAGAATACTATAATAGCTGGAACTTCTATGCAATCTGACTTGTTCGAGATAGGAACGAGACGAAATAGTAGCAGTCTGGTCTGGTAGTACCTCCGTGCTCGACATTAACTTTTCAATTTCCATCCTTGTGAGCAAACTGAAGGCAAAGATCAGTCAAGCGAAAATATCAACATCAGGCAGTTATACTCTGCTCTGCCCAGTGCAGAAGTCAAACCCTGTAAAGTTGAGTATGGTACCACTGTTTGTAGTATATGTATAGTGTATAATAACTTATCTAACTTGAAGCCACACTTCATTTCACTTCAAGCCAGAAGTTTACACGAAAGATTTGCTGGAAAGAGTCCTCAAGTCAGATAATGTTAGCAGAAAATGGAGAAAGAAGAGCAAACATTGTGAGCTACACTCCAAACGATATTGGACTCCGGGCATCGGAAGAATCGGTACAACATCCACAATCCACAACCTTAGAGTTTAGACTACAAAATAAAGAACTACATGTAGGTCACTTGAGTTCTAGGAAAGCCAGCTCTAGGAAGAAAGCGGAAACAAGAAAGGATTTAGAATTTTTTTTTGTAAAAGAGTCGATGATGATTTAAAGGAAGGAAGGAACCACACAAAACAAGGAAAAACGACCTCCCCCCCACAAAAAACTTTCTTTGACGCAGACCTATGTAAAATGAAGGTGCCTTTAGCTAATAAAAATACTATTCTTGAGGTCTTTGCATCAATACCTACGTACATATTTTTTGTAGCAAGGACCAACTGTGGGAAATAGTTTTTCTCATGGCTAAAAAAGTTGTTACGTCTTCATACGGCCAAGCCAAGCCACCAATAATTCCAACTTAGCCGAGGGCAGAAGTCGAGCAGACAACAACAGAGTATAGACAGTTTCGATTTTTTCATTTATTCTCACTTGCAATCACTTAACCTGGACACTGGCCTATGGAGGCAGGAGGTTACCCGAAAACATCACCGGCAGTTGCTTTTAAGAAGACTAGGTTTGTTAGTAGTTCAATCTATGTGGGCCATATTGTCCAATGAAATGCAAGTCGGAAACAAAAGTAATAGTCCAGTCTGGTTCCAAGAGATAGAATTCCCAGAGAAGGAATCAGTTTCTGTCTTTCTCTGAGGTAACTTTAGTGAGATGTTGCTCTCATCACATCACCTAAGTCTTTCTACCCCAAGCCAAACCTCAAGCGAAATTTTTTAGATTTTTTTTTACTCAAGCCAAGTCATCTACCAAAGCTAGTTCAACACCCAAAGAATACAAGTTTTCTATCCTCATATCCTTGCAATGTATTAACTCATATCATCTCTCAACTGCTCCTGTTGTTCTCCTAAGGTGCTCAAGTCTAGGATATTACCACAAAATTTCTTATTTCTTACAGAAACTCTCGTAACCTATCTTGTCCTTAAAGATGTTGCTGTATGAAAAGTCTCTGCAACTGGAGAACACCCTTTCCTTTCTTGTCCTGATATTGTAGGAGAAGGAGCCTTGGAAGGTATAAAGTCAAGCAGTTAAGTTGCCTTCTCACTCATTCCCCTGCCCAATTTCCCAGAATTCCCTCGTTGGGCATATAAGTCATATCGACGAAGCACAGAAGACTCTCAGTGAGCTTTCTCCACTTCAGTTGTACGGATCTCTTCTCCTCCTTTTAAGCTTTAGGAAGTACCTGCTTTCTCGTTCAACAATACTACAAAATACCAAACTTGACTGAAACATTCCCATCCCGAGGAATCATATCAACATTTCCAACTTCCCATACCATTTTATTACCAAAATACAAAGAACAATCCTGCCACATTAAATTCATCTTGGATTTCTAGCCAATTTTTAATCAACGTTGATTCGATAAACTTTGAGTGGTATCTTTATTTGATTGTAATTAAAATCTCCCCATAAATCATTCACCTGACCAATTTGGAGGTGATTACATGTTTAATATATCCTTACTGCTCACTCGAAGAAAAACACTCCCACATCTTGTCTCATTTTAATGATGTGCTGAACTTATGATTACATAGTTGTGCACACACCTACAAAATTTATACATTCAAGAATATTTTTTGTAACGTGCCCATGTGAGTGAGGAACGTGTCTCATGCTGTCATTCCTATTCTGACTATTCATCTACAGACTGTAAGTCAGTAGAGGACAGTAATCCAGATATAATCACAGTTCAAGCTACTGACGGACAGGCCTCCGGTTCTTAAAAATTGATTACTCATCCCTGTGTCAATTTTTTTTTGGATACACTGAATTTGATTCAAAGGATTTTAGCTGTTAGCCAGTTAAAATTTTAAAGATTGAAAGCCCTACTACTGTTTCACACAAGATCGACTCATCTTAACTCAACCTCTCTTACATATCCTGAATTCAGAAACTTGAACTTGAGAATGGAACAAAGAGCTGTGCTGATTTTGGTAAGGGGAACTTTTTACATACGCTCAATCATATGACGTAACTGCCTGAATATACAATAAGGAATATTAGGATGCCGCATGCATTTAAAGTTGTAGCTGACCAATTGAGTCCAAGAATCTGTCTAGATAGGTCGTCACTTGAGATTCAGTACTCATGTTTAAAAAACTGTTTCCTTCGTGATTTATTTGACAAATCTGATGAAAACTCTAGACTAGGTTGAGGGCATTGAAATAAGCTCAATATTGATATTTCAACAAAGCCAATGGTTAAACAATGATATCGTTGATGAGATTTACCGGAAAGCATTGATTTTCAGAAGATTTTCCTGAATTAAAGTTTCCGGTCGACTTTACTATATCCACAGCATATAAATCTTTTATATTTAAAATATAAATCATAACCTCTTAATTTAAAAGGCACAAGGGTTAAAATATTGTATGAATAAAATGAGTTGAAAGAAGCATATTAAAAAAAATAAAAATGGATCTTTGATCAATTTTGACCTGCTAGTTTGGCTACTAGAAAAAAATTTGCCAATGCATCAAGTAGGAAGTACTTAAGGGCTGTCGGATATGGGCGTAGTGAATTCATAAAATATTTGTTGTCTGAATATATATAGTTAGCTTTAGTGCTTGTACAGCAAATGAAAATTAGAAACTATCGTGCATCAGCAAGTCATCAAATTAAGTAGCCATAATTCCACTTAGGCTTGAGTCTCCATACAGAGGTATTATTATGGATTTAAATTTCAATACGAAAATTTGCGTGACCTAATCGGCCTTCCCTGATAGAGGCTCCGTTTCAGATTCAGTTTTCTTTCAAGTCCAAATATCCGGATGGGTTGAATACAATAATGACGCTGGCTAATGCTTGAAATTAGCATAGAAATGATAAAGTTCTGCAACGAGTAATCCACGGAGTCCCAACGGGATCGTAATTCTTTTGCAATATACTCTTATGGCTTTTGTATCTTTTGGGTTATTTCTTCTGCCCTTCCTAATGTAGACTTTTGAGCGTTTTCTCTCTCTGGTTCTGAATGCAAAAACGAGCATTATATTTCTTTCTTCTGCTACAACTATATTTTTTTTAGCCCGAAAGATATGCAATGTATTTTTCAGATAACTGAGATCATTTATTTTATTTTTATACTCAACATCTTGTGCCGTGTTTCATCCATCATATACCACTTTTTGAGTATTCTGAATTCTTACTATTTATTCTGTGGTTGGAGGGAGAAGAAACTATAAAGATAATACTATTTACTTTCTTCCTGCGGACTCTTTTCCGAATTGGTTTTCAAGAACTTTAGACGAATGCAAGTAAATAAGTAAATAAGTTATTTCTTGTAACCACCACCACCCATGTAAGCAATCTAAAGCAAATAAAAGACAAACAGACAGACTGGAGAGTAAGGGATAGAGGGGTATGCAACCTATTATTATGTTATGTAAATTTCATATAAGGGCAAATTGTGGGATTTTGTAGGCCCATAAAAACAGTCTGTGTCAAGTAGGTGTGAAACGAAAACCAACGCATAAACAACATTCAACGAAAAACAATTCAACAGGATATTGTGTATTGGAATTGATGAATTTATGAGGTAGGGTTGAGTGAGGGGGGCTTTTGTTCAAACAAAATACTTGACGTAGGTGGCAAATTGGTAAAACCAACACATTGACAATGGGGATGACTAATCCATAAATTGGCCTTAGTTCGTTCGCCGTTAAGGAGAGTATGCAACCAAATCACGCATTTGTAGGTGGAACAAGGGTTGCCTTTCTTAGCCCTCGTGTCTCATGACAGGTAGTAAAAACAAGAGTTGGCTTACATGCAAAATACCATCACTCATATCACATAGGCATAGGCGTCATGAAAAATCTCAATGATTTCTTTCAGTCTAAATTATTCAGGTATGTTTTTCCATTAATCTTCAACTATCTGGGAAGAAAATAAGCGTTATCTCGTTCGTACTACTAAAGTGGATGTTGTTTGAAAAGAAGTCATTTCATAAAAAAAATATCGTTACACGCTAAGGCTTACACAGGTTAGTACTTTTAGTACTAACTGGGGTTTCATGGGTACGTTTGTAGGTTGAGAAGGTGGAATCATCCTATGCAAAAATATGTAAATTCTTAAACACAGAATGAAAGATGCCTTTTGCAAGTCAAATGGATTTCAAGTCTCATCTCCCGGATCATGAGAACTTTGATATAAACTCATTGAAAAAAGTCAAAGGAAGTCAAAGATTATGAATCCCACTGTGTGGCTCAAATTTTCCTGTCACCAAACTTGAGAAATAAGTTCAAAAGAAAGAATGTAAGTAATGTGAAGCTGACAGATGCTAACCTTCTGGTTCTTGGCTCTTTATGGTGAATAAGTAGCAGTATTTTGAAGAAAACACATTTTTAGATATTCTGAATGGCCAGAGGGTGGAGAGACCTCCAAAGTTTTTCATTTCGGGCCCTTTTCTGCAGGGAATAAAATAACAATAATTTTCATCCATCTCCATATCTACGGAATGTATCATTAAGAAGCATTGTAAAAGATACTGCGAGTCACTTCACACGTTCACACTCTACAAAATTCAAAGATTGATTAAGACTAGCTAATAAGTTGGGGAATTGGGATGGTGAAACGGACTCATCTATAGTTATCAAGCATTGTTAACCAGTCCTGACTCGGGGTATTTCAGCCCCTCTCTCTTGCTCTATTCATCCTGAAAATCTCAGAAACAAAGAGTCCGCAAATGGCAAGTAATTAAATGGCAGGTTGGAATATTCTAGACAATCTCCACGGAGAAGCTTTCCATCAACTGTCCCCAGTGTTATTCAGGAAGAAAATGAACAAAAGAAGTTTATTTCTACGAAAACGATTACAGCTCACCAATATAATATTCCTAGCAAAAAGCATCATGTCATGTACCACATGCACATCTCAGTCAATCCAACAATCATGCACTGAAACGTGTGGATGGATGGATGCATATGTTCCTGTAGCTCTAATCTCAAATCTGTTCTGTTTTACAGTGTTACGTTGAATAATGAATGCATATGCTTCTTGAATTTCGAGAGTCGAGTAGTCGAGTTCCTTACACAAGATATAATATAATATGTTGAGATAATATTGTCAAAAGGTTTACTTTCATATTTATTATATCCCCTTTATACGAACTTTTTATTGTAAATTTCAAAGCCTAGAATTTCTTAAGACTATATCGAGGCTATTTTGAATATTGAAAAAGAAGGGGAAAAATTCCTCATACTTATCCCATACCCATGAATGCTGGTAAACACCTATAATTTCACACGTAGCTCAAGAAAGATAGCCAGAGTTAATTCTAATTGTAAGAGCTCAAAACTGGAGACGCCAGCTATTACAAAATGCTGATGTATTAAGCCCTTATTAAGTCTTATTAAGAAAAGAAAGGAAAGAGACTTTAGTGATGATTGAAGTTGATGGAATGAACTATAATAGAAAAATTGACTGATTGCAGGTTCTGATGGCCCACATTACCCTGATGTCCCTGGGCAGTGCGACGTGTCGTTCACACGGACTGAAATACAATCATCATCATCGCAGTCACCTCCATAACAGTTATCATAATCATAACAGCCATCCTCATCTGCCGGATAGTAACACTCTGAATCAGAGCAAAAGCCACCCGAAGTATGTCAAGCCCTCTCCTTCACCCTGGCGCCTATCGGATGAAGATTATGAATATGAAGAAGACGACGGTCGACATGCCTACTTAATGACGAAGGATAGTAGTAAGACTTCGACTGAAAAAGCTACAGAAGATCAAACTCTTACTCAGGCTTTTGAAAAACATATGAAACCAGGGGCTGCTAATTCCCATGACGTCTACGCATACCAACTTCCAAGTGACTTATGGTTCGTAGTCAGATATTCCAAGAACTCGGATGGCCAGGTTGAGAAATACATGTAAGCAGTTTAAAAATGTGACGAGACAACGGAGTTAATGATTAAATACGGACAGTCTGTTCCGTAGCTATTTGGGGAATTCGCATGCATTTTCATTAATCGAATCACGCGATGAATATGAACGGAGGAGAATGATAATGAATGGATAATGGATTTCAAAGATTGGGAAAGAATGTGATAATTAATTTTCTAATTTTGTATTCCATAGGAATGTTGTTGACAGCTTTACAAATTATTTGGAGAAGTTGGATAAAGATGTGAGGACAGTGAGTGTAAATGTAAAGGGAGTCGAGACGGTTTTCAGGTTAACACCTAAGCGTAAGCCGGAAAGCCCGTACTAATCCTCTCAAGACGATCCCTAATTGAGTGGAAAATCACCCTGCTGCGTTCCTTCCTTTGGGAATAATGGACATTATTACAACACCAAAAACTAAATTAGTGTGGACTCTTCTATTGTTATAAACTTCGTTTACACAATATAATTAATTTAATCTATTTGTCGAATAAAATAACGTTATTAACTGGACATTTTTCTACGTGTGTTGATCGACATGTGGGGAAAAGATTGTGTAATTCTCCTAACTATTATATTATTCAGTCATATATATTACGCCTAAAAAATTGGTGCAAATGATCCGTCTCCAATTTTCATTCAATTAATACTAATCGGATTGTGCTGAGGTACAAATAAAAAACCGAAACTAACTATGTATGCATAAACTGATTAGGACTATTCGGAATCCACTCTGGGCTAAATATAAATTGAAGTTATAGCAATTTATTGCTTCCTTAGTACAAATTATCAAAATTGGACCGACTGGTTTGAACCTGGCCAGGTCAGAAGGTAATTCAGAAAATCTTACTACGCTTTAATCACAAAATTTTCAAAATATCCATCCTTGATTTTTGAAATTCGGAAATTTTGTGAGTTAGATTGGCTGCAAATTACAAAGAAGCATTATTTTTTATGTAGGAAGAAGTTATTATTTTTAGTATTTTGTAGAGGCACAATGACATCAATTAAAGTAGTTTCAGAGCAGTCAGAATTCTCCAAAAACACTAACTGTTACTGTTTCCCATTGTGCACAAAATTTAAGATTACAATATGCATTTTCTCAATACAATGAATACACAGAATTTATTTTGAAATAAGAAAATCCGTTACTTTTATTTCATATTTGCATTGCCTTAGTGTTTACAGTTAGCATAGGTTAGCTACCTAAATTAACGTTACAAGACTTTCTTAATGTATTTTCGAGGTCCTTGACTATAAATGCTTGCCGATTTTCTAAACTATAAACTCGTGCGATGGATGAGATACAATAAATGAACTGGTTCTAATTAGACTAGCTAAAATAATAAGTCATTATAATATTTGGTAGAACTCAAAATTCACACAGTTACACAGTTAGCTCACAGAACATAAATGAGGGGAGCAGGAGCAGTGGTACATTTGATTAATATCTACTCCAAAAATATCTAAAAGCTCACCGCGGCTCATAGCTTAGGTTGTAGGTAGTTAAAAATTCATCGTTGCAGTTGTAGAAGACTTCCAAATATTTTATTTACAGCCTATAGCATAATTGTACTACAATCAGCTAATTAGTTTCGAAAAAACTAAATACCAGGCTGAAAATATATAATCTATGCTTAATGCTTATATGACAAGTACAAAATCTAATCTAAATCTGATCCCACAAAATTTTAAAAATATGTTTTAGAATAAAATATTTTACAAAGCACATATACGTTATAAATAATGTTATATTTTATACTGTAGTTCCAGCGGAGGGAAATCAAGCATTCCACTAGTAAGAAACAGTTAAGAACAGAAATTTATTGACTTCACATAACTGTTAATTTATTCGTTTCGGGGAATCTTTCATCAATATCCACCACGTAAACGACTTAATCCTCAAAGCTAATGAAATTAATCAATTTGCCTACAGCAACATGAACAGAGTCTAGGTCTACTTGCTATTCTATTTAACCCAATGTTTACATGACCACGACTAAATCACAGCAATGTGGTTGATGCCTCATGGCAATCTTAATTAACCTATCAACAATTTTAGGGATAAGCACATATCTTAACTTTAAGAATAAATTTAGCAGAACTTAACATAGTTCTGATTTTGTTAGTGCCGATTTAAAGCTATGTATGTATTACTAAATATACATAAACCTTGGCGAATGGAGCAAACAAGCAATTCCAACTTGTGATTTTCGTACGAGACGACAACGCATGAACTCAAACTATCAATCACAACTTCTAAGTAGGTATCTCAGTATCTCTTCTCATTAAATACCATAGGAAGTCATGATTGAGAGTTATAAAATAAACAATCGTAGGCAAAATCACATGATCACGGTTCCAAAAAATCATACAGGTAAGGAGTAATCAATCAGATGTAGATGTAAGATAAATAAAAGACTAATCATGGAAGCAAGTACACGAATCGAAAGGATAGTACAATACAACATAGTAGCAACATGAACAGGTTTGAAATGACATACTACAACCCTGCTAGCTATCAGTTTCTTTGCTAATTGCTTCACTGATTCAAATTCTAATTCTTTATTATCAGGCTAGCTTTTGATCATTTTGTCTCCTGACAGAGACCTTCTTGACTATAATGAATAATTATGGCTAATCCTTACGTAGCCACAAATTATGTAGATTCAAATCAACTCACGGGTAAATGGGACGAAATCGTTAAAACAAAAATAAAACAAGGAATACCGTAACACCACCCGCTGAATACTCACTCTATGACATTAGAACAGATAATCTTCGCTTCTCAATATAACACCCATGTAAATGTTCCAATTATTCCATACTTACTAGAGGCATAGAATGGTTTTGATTCCTTCTATTATACATATGAGATATTGTAAAACTGATCGCTTTCATTTGATCATAAGGGAATTATTTAAAAAAAGACGCACATAAAGAGAAAGGTCTAACCATGGTCTAACATAAGATTGGCAATAAGCAAGATTAAATCCCAAACGAAAAAAATAAAAACACTATGAAGGAAGAACAAGCAATTGTGAAATCGATTTTGCCTAGTCAAGTGTAACGAACAAAATATCCTGCAGAAACTCAGAGAAGATAGTAATAGAATACATAACTCCGTGTTGGAAGCTAGTATGCCTGGCATGCATTGACCTACACAACAAATACTCATTACTACACGGACCACAATAAAATTTTAAGAAGCGTCTGCCGTGGGACCATTGATGTACATATTTTCGTACACAAACTATTTTTAGCTTTGGCAATGTTATTGTATGATTACTTTTATAGAAAGATCTTGTTATGCTTGAGTATCTTTCATACCTCCGGCGAGAACCACTTCCCCTTCATTAGTTTTCATTCCGGAAGAATATTCGGGTGTAGGGACGTATTTCATTTTCTTCTCTGGTGTTTCTTTATGGTTATATTTGTTCATCCATTTCATGCGTTGTCGGCTAATAGTCAATCGGATCGATCTTTTATTCGGAAACACTCAATATTGAAATGCCGACACATTTGTCGCACCTATAGGAAAAACTCGATTAATTACAGAGCTAATTGAATTCTAGCATATGTAAGTTTGAATTGAAACATTACCACGCAAACGCCGTAGTGTAGTTGAGTGAGAGTGGAAAGTACAGCGAGAACATAAACTGAAGCAGTCTCGAACCCGACCCCAGGTCGCAATAAGAAAGAGACAAACGCAAGTGCTGAGACAGGAAATAGGATCCAGTTGAAGGCTTCACACCGGGTGGAACTCATCTGGGCTACAATAAGTCGACAGCAAATGTGTGAAAAAACTGTTCCAACCATGTAGAAAAACATTCTTGGTTGTGTTTCTAGTATATCTGACGGAGACAAATACATCCACAAGGCTGTCACAACCATTAAATACATTGAAGAGTACAACGGTCTCATCATTTCGCAAATTGGCCGCATTTTCCCACTGCCTCGCTTATATGCCCTGTATTAAAAACAACACGATTATTAGAGTAAATTGGTACACCCATTGAATTCAATCCGTCATCAAAATATACTCACATATACACATTGTAACAGGCAACCGGCATGGAAAGGCCAATGGAACCAGCATATAAAAGAAATTCTACTACGTTTCCACAGGTATAGTATCCTCCAGGTAAATCAAATTTCCATAAATCATGTCCCCCAAAAGCACTTATGATGAAAACTATAAAGCACCCCTACAATAAATACAAACAGTAATAATAAGATTCGATCTTTAATTTTGTTGTTGTAATGTTGTCTATACATTATACATATCAAATGCGAGAAAAAATATAAAGACTAACCACCATGGATAAATCGTATCCCCAAGGAAGGTAGAGCACACCGGTGTTATATTTTTCCCAATGGGAAAAAATGAAATTGAAAAAGACGTTCCAGAAACAGAAGAACATTCTTTTAATAGATATACTGTAGTGACCTCGCCCGAAGACTGAGTAAAGGCCAGTTGGAATGAAGACAGTTGTCCACGAGTCAAGGCCATGATCAAAAAGCTCCCCTAAGGGACCTGAAGTTCCAGTTCGTCTTGCTTGCTTGCCGTCGATCCCATCTAAAATAAAATACAACGTTATCAGTTTTCAAAACAGACCTACTCAGGACTAATAGAAGTTTCAAAATGTGAAGTAACAACATAAAGAAACTCACCAAGAGTGTGAGCCATGAAAAGATTAAAAGCAGAAACAATCCACACCCATCTAGGAACTGGAGAATATTCAGGATCGTCTTTATCTCTGCCTCCAGCGTAGAAATGGTAATCGTATAAACTTAGAATGACAAAATTAGCTATTGTGAAAAGAAATCCAGTAAATGTTAGTAGATTCGGAGCAATCCACCTTGGACAGATCTGAAAAATACATGAATTGTATAATTAAACACCGATGGCAATGCCTAAGCCTAGGTTTCCACTTTCCAGAGTAAAAAATCACTAATGAATCGATAAATAAATTAAATTTGGCTTCTTTAAGACATTTGTTTAAACGGCGAAGAAATATAATTTAAGTAATTTTGTGCATAGAATATCTCTTGGAGGAGGAGTTAAAGATCATGTTCCTGCATCGAATTCAATGTTTCTAGTTCAAATGCCATTCAACATGATTTTTCAAAAAAATCGTCATTTGCATTTAACGTAATTATTTTTAACAAAGCTGCCCTGGAGGTGTTTCAATTCATCAATAATCAGGCCAAAGCACAAACATGGTTTGTGGTTTATCATACACTAAATTGCAATTCTCACCTTTACAACAGCATTCCAGAAGGGGTGCATTACATAGTTACTCAGTGGGCTTGTGTCCATCGACGAATACTAGAGTTAAAAGAATTTATATACATGAATGATTAATATTTGGAATTGTAGGCTATCACACATTCGAGAAGTCAAGTAATGAATTACTCGACATATGACCCGGAGACAGATAATTCTCAAACGCAAGAGATGAATAAACTTTGAATAAACTTACTTTATAGTTATCAAACCCCTGTAAATGTTCAGGGGTTAAATATTGGACTTCGAGTCTACAGCAGCCCATCTTGATAGTGTTTTACTCGCTCTATCTTTGAATTAAAGTTCTTCTTTGATCTTCAATACAGGGCTTTCATCCTTAAAGAATAAATTTTTCAATATTCGATGTATCTGAAATAAAAATAAAATATAACACCATGTTAAAATATATTTCACATAACTCGTAATATCTCAAATCATTGTAGAAATTGAAGAAATTCTAAAAACACTGCATTTATTTTTCTTAAAACAATGAAAGAACACGGTAACTTATATTTATACTTATTTCAATGTGTAAAATAAACAATTACAAATTATTTCCCACAGCATATAGGTTTCTGTAACATTTACAGAATTAATTAAAATTCATGACTGATTCGACTTAAGAAAGAGACTAGAGAGATATACGACACACGACACAACTATCATGTTGTTGAACATCTAATCCATCCTAAACTGTAGATGCCACGGATGGGACAGCTCGACAGGTTCTCACCTCATCTACATCTCTACATGCTTTGCACGAGGGATCCTCTTTCATACAAATTTTAGTTTTTTACCACGTTATTACTTGTTAAATGCAATGAAGCTGACTATCCTGATAGCAGATAGTCTTTCTTAATGAGTTGAGCACTAGAAGGTCACTCAGTCTGTGATGCAATCAACTGAATCATCACTGATTAGCTCATACAGTATTACATTACTTCATGAAATGATAAAATAAAGGTATTCGTATAATTCGTATTCGTAAATACGCACACACTAATTTGATATGATATTTACAAAATAATAAAACTATGCTGCTTTATCAATTATCAATGGACCAGTTTTATTTGCACAGAATTGATCCATCAGGAACATTGCCTTAATTATAAATTAAGGGAACCTGGTAGGGTAAATTGTGGTCAAAACATCCGGTGAAGGAGAACCATGATTCAGACACGGTTTCACACAATCATTGTGCGAAATGACTTCGGTCACCACATTTCCTTCATTGCTCGGTTTACACAACACAGATGTTGTAGCAATTGCTCAATAACCAATTGCCAATAAAATAAAAGTATAAAAGAGAACTATAGATGAATGAATTAAATCATAAAGATATATTGTGCTTTTAACCAAGTAAAGAAGCACGAGTACGCCATATTCTAAATCCAGATATATATATACCTTTAACTTTTGTTATCTGATAACAACTTACTGTACAAACTACAAACTTTTTATCTTTGGAAATGCCCGAATGTATAAACGCTTTGGCAGCAGACTACCGTACGGCGATTGCCAAGGCTGGAACGGAATTCGAACATTATTTCATGGTTGTGTTTGTGTAACAATTAATAATCTAGTTAATCTACATTTTCCCCGTCACCCGTGCATCAATTGTACAATTTTCGTTTTTCTAGCGCAACACGTTGAACAAACATTCCACACATTCAACATTCAGCAAAGATTGAATCAATAATTTGTTATTATTAAGCATTCATCGAGAGCAAGACATAGATATTCAACCTCAGGGTTCGATTAAGACACTTAACGATGTCAAATACCCACACAGGTTAACATACATGTACATGTACTACACACAAGCTACAGATGACAGAGAATCGCATGTCATGAAATGTTATCCATATTAACGTTCAATTCGCAATGTAAACAACAAAACTGCTCCACATTTTCACATATTATAATTACAATTACATAAACGTGAAATGAATCGCCTACCTGGTAAGAAAACGGGACACGAATAGCACAATAGCAAGATAGCCGTGAGATGAACCATGAACGAAATTACGAGAACACGAAGGGCTTGCGTTTTCCCTCTTTTTGAAAATCGATGGAACTATCACAAACTATCCAGGTGCCAGGTAGAATAGAACTATTGACTGACAAGAATAACAAATACAATATATGGAGCTCCTTCAGATTTCTAACTCCAATCTAGTCCTTCTGCTCATTCCACATATGACATACTAGAAAAGCTGACAAACCTGGAAAATTAAAAATACAAAACAATTCACTAATGAATTCAGAATGTTACGAGATTCATTAAGAAAACACTACGATCAGGCTAAAATCTATCCACGAGACCCATGAATAAGAATAACAACGACAAAGGCAATTCACAATTTAAACTTTTAAACCACTCAAAGTGCCTGAATTCTGAAACAAATCTCTTATATTAATTCCTCACTGTTCATCAAGCTCTAGTAGTAGTTCAAAAAATTTAGCCCCTCCACTAATTCATAATTATGCCCAACCCTACTTTCAATTTAAAAAATCCCGTATTACCTCAAACATATTGACATGAAGTTACCGAGACTAATTTCCTGTAAAAATAATATCCGCCTCGATTTTTCTCTCAACTTTCAATCAAGTGGTAGAACAGAAAATGTGGAAAAAGAAGTGCAATGCGCCTCGCCGGTCCAGCCAGACAAAGTTTGAAACTCAACTGATGCATGGGACAGTAACTAACAAGAATAGTGTGATGCAGCAGATCAAATAGATTCATTGAGAAGAGCTCAGCTCCTCCAATGAGCCCAGGCACCCACCACTACTCCAGCCTTCCCTTCCCCTCTGAAAAGAAGTAGGGGCGGGAGTAGAGTAAGAGGTGAGCCACAGAGAACTTTGACCCCATGAAATATAAAGGGTCATTGCGACCCCTCAGTACCCCACGCTCCTTCAGACTCAGTGCAAAGGGAAAATGCACTATGGACCAGATGACCCACACTTGACACGAGGGGTATGGATGCCCTTCACTGCAGTCAGGTGGGGCCTAGATTTCTGTAATGGAGGCCAATGAGTGTGTAGAGATTGCTGGGAAAGATGCGCAAAGAGTGTATGTTGGTCCATGCCTTTTGAGTGTCACTAGGCAGGTTGAGTTGTGGCGTCGACCAGGAGAGATTACACACTTCTCTCTCGAAACCATTGTTAACGTGCTCCACATTCATCCTCGGGAATTTAATTATTTATTCTAAACGGACTCATCTTATCGAGGGTCACATGAAGGAGGAGCGTCCCCTAGGTCGAGAAGCCCCTCTTGGGTCACCAACCTGCTCTTCAACCCTCTGGAGGACTAACAAAAATGAGAAAAGTGATCGGCCCCTGTCTCCCATAACACTGTTGTTGGTTGCGGCGGAATTTTTCGGCGGTTGCCATTAATTTCTTGAGAAAAGTGAGGTGCTTTGATCAATCGGATCTGATCAAACTAAAATTAAGACTCGCGATTGCTAGAGAAGGGTAAGTGCTCTTATTAGGTTTCATTGTGTTCAGTTAAGAGTTAAATAGCGCGTTCATGTTCTGTGTAAGATAATATTTGGGTTGATTTTTTTTGCTTGTTTGTTTTGCAGCTCGTACTCGTAGAGGGGGTATAATCGGAGTATAGATATGTCCTCTTCAGCTTGGGAACCATACAGTAGTAGTGGGAGTGCTGGAAGCAGTAGTAGTTCGACTCCTGTGTCTAGTATTCCTCCGACATTGCCACCATCAGGAGCTCATGGTAATGGAACCACGCAGCCCGAAGTGCCACGTGGTAATTCATTTCTTCATCAGTCACCCCCACCTCAATTACCTGGGTCTTATCCACCGCCTGCTTATCTCCATCATCACAATATTCATAATCCGTATCCCCATCCGCATCCACCACCACCCGGAGGTAATCCATATTCTCCCGTTTCCGGGGGAGGAGGCCCGCCTGTAATTCATCCATATCCTCCGCCATCAGCCGTTGGTGTTAATCATCCACATCCTTACAATCATCATCATATTCCGCATCATCATCATGGACCGACAGGACCTTTGTCTTCACCTATTGGTATGCCTCCCTCACCTTATGGACCTCCATATTCACTCCATGCTCACTCGCAGCCTCCGATTTCACCTACACATGTGGCAGCCAGCCAGTTATCGGTAAGCGCTCAGCCAGGTGTACTACCTCATGGAGCCATTCCTGCGGGAGGTCATAGTCATCATTTTAACCTGAAAAATGCTGCTCCAGTTTCCGCACAGCCGGTTGGTGGACCTTTGACAACCATCGGTCCTGTCCCTCAAACACCTATCGGTCCCCCTTCTGGTGTGAATCCTTTCAGTAGTAATGGACCTGAGACTGATCTACATCCAGAATTAGTGGCAATAGGATGGAGAAAGTTTTGGAGCAAGCGAGAAATCCGATGGTACTTCTGGAATTGCAATACAGGAGATTCCTTGTGGGAAGTTCCCCCATTGCCTGGACGACATCCGCATCCTCCTGCTCCTGGGCAGCCTGGGGTAAATCTCACTAACAGTATGACATGACAAATGACAATTCTAGAAGTAAATACCTGCATTATATTGCTAGAAAATGTAGAAATTTCAAGAGGTCAGAGGTGGATTCAGACTGGATTGGATGACAGTGTGCAGTGGATGTTTATGTTTAACTTTGCTACTAGTCTATCTAACTACTATTAATTGGCTAGGATACTATTGGCTCATATCACTTTCATAATTCTAACCATAAATATAATTGTTCAGTACCAATCTAAGTCGGTATTCAGTTGAAAAAAATGAATACAAGTCTGGTCAGTCATTTGTCAACTAAATACGAAGAGACCTAAACAATTCCATTCCATTACTAACAAACTGTACTTCTGTGTTCTAGTATGACCTTCTGACAGACCCCTTGGGTATAACATGCAATAACGGACCAGCGCAGCTAGCTGGAGTTAAACGAAGATCTTCCTCTGGAGAACATCTTGGAAGTCCGACAATCAAAAAATTTATACTTTCGTAAGTTCTTAGTTGTCCAAGCAGATTTCCTTTGAACTTTAATTATATAGAAACTAAATGAACTATTTGATTAATTTCACACTAAATATTTTCATCGTTTAGAGGACCTTGGGATTTAGAAATTTCATCTAATGTCTATTCTTCCGAGTCCGCGATTCCAAATTCTAATTTATTTCCTCCCCATCCTGAGGTTGAGTTGACGAGGTACCAGCTAGTTGCGAAGTTGAGGCAATGTTACCAACAGTCATGTCAATCTCGAGAAACAATTGATGCTCCTAAAGAGTCGATGAATAGGTTGGGATTATTTGTTTTTACTATTAAGTGAGTCACGATAATGGAATGTATACAATTGTTTTATTTTTATGAACGAATTATTTAGATGGTTTATGGAGAGAAAAGTGAGTGAATCGAAAGGAATAGACCCGATATTTCCAACCTGTGATGTTGTGGATGGAGTGGTTTCTCAAGTTATGTTCAAGGAGATCATGAATGATATTCCATTGAAAGTGATGAAACCGAGATTCACTGGTGATGCAAGAAAGCAGTTGTCAAAATTTGCTGAGGCCTGCAAAAAAATTATTGATACAAGGTTAGCTAATAATTCTTTTATAGTAATTCAGTTTTTGTTTGAGCCAACTTCGGAATTTTAAATTCGTTGAGGCAAGGTTACGTTAGGTATTTGTTAAAGATATAAAAATTACAGTTTGCAGTGATGATAACGATGACGAGTCTGACCACATTTATAATCTTTAAATTTTATGGTTCCTATTGCTCTCGGGTATTCTGTGAGTATAGAACAGATGTTGAAGGTGTGTGGGTCCTGATTGACTTGAGGCATTTGTCTGAGTAAAGTTTATTAATATTTAATGCGGCTATCTGGTTGTATTTTAATTTTAATCAAATTTAAGGATAAAATGCTCAAAATATGTATTTTCATCATACACGTCTATTTGTTTTTAGGAACGCCTCGGCTGAAGCTCGAAAGTTGGTAAAGTGGAAGGTTGAAGAAACTTTTTCGTGGCTACGAGGAACAGTTGGAGCGCCATATGAAGCATTTCAGGAGAGATTGGCACATTTGAAAGTAACATGTCAGCCCCATGTCCATGCTGCAGCTAAATCATCAGTAGAGGGGATTTGCAAAAAAATGAGCAGTTTAGCTAGTAAATATGCTCATAATGTTCGAGAATCGCATATGAAACTTCTGGTGGATCCGGATAGTATTAAAAAAGACAGCGAACCAGTAAGTTGGCTCAACCCATTATGACACTATCGAATATATGATTTTTTTGTAACTATGATTTTTAATTTCTGCAGGAAAGAGGAAGATTTAAATGCCAACCGTCTATGTGTGGTCCTTACACCTTCATTGAAGCCAACAAGCTTCCACCAATTGAATTCATGCAACAAGACAGAGATCACGTATTACTGAAGCACAAAACGGATGTTGTGAGATTGTCAACTCAGTTTCTCCAAAAATTGGTTTGTTACATTGCTTAATACTAATACCTACTTTTACTTAGGTGTATGTTTTTATAATCGAGGAAATTTTTTTGAAACCCCACCATATAAATTTAGGAGCAACTATACCGCTACAACTGTGTGGATGATCGTAAATTTGAGTTATTTTTAACAAGATGCTACTGTTTAGTAAAGCGCTACAACGCATACTGTGAGGACTTCAATTCACCTCATAGTACTCAAGGTAAGCCTCAAATGTTAGATCAAAGGAAAATCTTAGTTTGCGCTGATGTTAACGATGACGAGTCTGACCACATTAAGTTCTTGAATAAATGCTTCTACTAGTTCGAAGGTATTCTGAGAACAACTTTGTAGTTTAAATGTTCGAGAATGTGGAATCTGATGACTCGAGGCATTTGTCTGAGCATTATTTACAAATTCTAGTGTTTGCAACTTATGTACTTCCATTGCTTGCGAATCTAATTTTGATGGAAATTATTTTGTAGGTTCACTTCCAGTCACAGTGCTTGAATCTATCCAGAGGAACTTCGGTGTAACATTTGAATGTTTTGCATCTCCTTTGAACTGCTATTTTCGACAGTTCTGCTCTGTTTTCCCTGACACAGATGGATTCTTTGGGTCTTCGGGGTCGTTTTTAGATTTTAAACCTATTTCCGGATCATTTGAGATGAATCCGCCATACTCCGAGGATCTCATTGATGCCTCAATAACTCATGTTGAAGATCTCTTGGGTAATTTATTTTTAATAAAACTTGCATTGTTGAGAATAGCCTTTAAAAAAATTATTATGATGAGAACGATGACGAGTATGACCACAGATATTACTTTTCTTGTATATACCCACCTGAAGGTTTTCTTTTGTTGTTGTGGTATTGATGTGAGAAGCTGTGGAAATTGATTTTATTGAGGCATTTGTCTGAACATAATTTTAAAGTTCGAAAAGCTCTAGATAAATATCGTCACAGGAGCAAAAATGTAATTTCAACTGTAATTATTTCAGGTGGAACGAAGGAGCCCATGTCATTTATCGTATTTGTACCCGAATATATTGAAGATAAGGATAGTGGTGAGGAAATCGAAGCTGAGTGTATGTGGCTAAAAAGATTAGAAAACTCTAGATGGAAGAAGAAACAGGTGACAATTCCAGCCTTCGAACACGAGTTTCGACATGGTGCACAACAATTGATGTCTAAGTGTGTAATCTTTCTTTACTTGCCTAATCAAGTTTTTTGAACATTTGTTGATGTCTTAAATGTTTCTTGTGTATTTCAGAAGCGAAGTATGTATTAGGTCGACCCACTCTACTGTCGTTTTCTGGCTCCAAAATGATGCAGGACATGAAGAGTGGCGCCCTACTGAACAGAAGGTCGATTCCCTTATTGACTCTTATCGACCAGGTAGAGAAAGAGAGCGAGATCGTCAGGATCTTTTAGCACCAGAAAGAAAGAACCCTCAGCCGGCGGACAAAGCAGTGGCTGCAGCAATAGCTTCCATGGCTCCTACGTAATTATTTAAGATAAGATCTTTACAACGTTTGTAGGTATATTGCATTGCGCAATGGTGCCCTACATACAGCGGCTGGTTGATCATGTAATGGAATCTTGGTACATGCAGACAGTAATATAAATTTAGGTTTAAAATCTGGAATTTCGTCCCAGCAAAATTGCAGAATGTTATTGTAATGTTGTCCAATTTTCCGTTATTTTTGACACGCTCCCAGAAATTATCCAATTTCCAAATTTAAATTAGAGTTTTCTGATTGCCACTCTTAATTGTGCAAGACAATCCTGATGCAATTCAAAGAATTGTTTTTGATCTTGATTGAAGACTCTTTAATATCGAGTCTAGTGACGTCTTGTTACGTTATTTCTTTCTTACCTCAAGCACATGCTGAGTATTTCAAAATTAAGCAGTACAAAGTAATTGTAACAAAGTATTGTTCAATGCTTGCAGTTGAACATACATCACATTTCACAATAATCCTATGATAGGCTTTAGCTTTACTTTACTATACTATTCAACCACTGCAACCATGTATTGTATACCAAACGTCTGCCCCACACTTACCTGTGTATTGTGATGTGTAAGTTAACCATGTATGTATTATTGAGAAAATATTTTATGCGATGTTAAGTACTCGGGTTTCTACGAAAGTGTTATTTTGAACCTGTGCAATTATCTGTATTATTACTAGATTAGTTCAATTATATTCACTATTCAGCATGTTAGATTAATGGGAGGATTTGGGTACTTAGTTCTGTAAATAAGTTAGCCCATCGTCCATCAGTCATTGTTATTTTTATCAGATGCCGTATTTACTTATTTATTAACTTGAAAGTGATATATATCTGAGTTTTTATTATTTTTTTATCTCAGTTGACATAAAACATTTTGTTTGCGTACACACCAACTCTTTCATAAATATATTTCATTACTGCGCCGTTCTTTTGAACGTTTATTCATCATATATATGAAAGGAGATTGAAGGAAAAACCTGTAGTGCTATAAAATATTTCATTCACATATATTCTTGTTATCTGGAACAAAGTTTACAAAATTAAAATTACCAATATTAAAATATTTCCATCGTGCATTCTTCTTGTTCGAAGTAAAACTGTAACACTTGGTTTGCGAAATACCTGTTAACAGTGTTACCTACAGCTGCTTCAGAAATAAATCTTCCACGGAGAGTTCCCTCCTATGGGATAGTAAAATAAATACCTACGTCGTCGTCGTTTTTTTTCAAATTAAATTAATTTAATTTAATTGCATCAAAATTTGATGCAAAAAAAGCTCGGCGTATTTATTTTACTATCCCATAGGAGGGAACTCGCAGTGGAAGACTTATCATATTCTAGTAAGCTTTAAAAAACAAATAGATTTTCCATTTTCAGGAACGTAAAAACTAGTTGCACGATAAATCCAATTCCTATTAAATAAAATATATTAATATTACTCTAATTGGGTAGTTCTAATAGGGCACAATGTAAGTTGAAGTCAGAAATGTCAGAACATACAAGGTTGTCATCTTTCATTATTTTTAGATTTAATTTTAGGATGGTTTTATATCTCGGCGAATCATAACGACTTTGTTCGTCCCTTTTTTCGAAACAATGCGAAATTTAGAACTGTCTGCTGGATTTCTCTTTTTGTTCGATGCTTTCAAAAGTCTCAATCTTAATATTTTATTTTCAGTCCTGAGTTTTTCATTGCACTTTTCGTATTCATTTTTCTGCTGTTCTTTCTCCTCCACTGTGAAAATGAACAGGTTAAACAAGATACTTGGGATTATAAAATGATAATATTAGTAAATAGAAACATACATAACTGAGCAATCCTTGAATGACACTCTTGAATGTACTTCACAGGATTGGATATCTGTAAAATTTGTGCTTGTGGATCGTAAGAGGCCAAAGGTTTAGGTTGCGGTCTAGAATGGAATAAAAATTCTACATCGTTATCTTCTTCCGGATTTTGAGCTTCTTGCTGAGAATTTTTTATTTCTTCATGGAAGTCATCAACAAAATCTGAAACAATGCTAGTATCTTGGTCGTCAATTTTTCCCACAATACCATCCTGACCCTCGTCACATTTGTTCGAGGCTTTAGCAAAAGGTTCTTCTTCTTCTATCTTTAACTCGACAGCTTCAATACCAAAGCGGGAGTTTGACAATATCTCCATTTCTTCTTCAGAATCTCCATCGTATTCGTTATAACCGAACGCGCTTGAAGCCGTTGAAAATTCGTCAACTTCGTCACGTCCATCTGTAACATACTCCCCATTGTTTCCATCCTGTAAATTCTGGCCTTGAAATTCTTGAGAATTGTTCAATGGATCTTCTTGTGAATTATTATCCATACTGCCATCATCCTCATTGTCCTTTGTTATTTTAGTTAGCATAATATAAATAATGATAATGAATGATATAAATGTTTGCTAAGATCTACTAGCTGCGAGAAAATGTCATCTTACCGAAAGATCTTGGCCAGACTGTAGATAAAGTGTGGGGAAATAGTTTCTGGTTGTCGGTTGCCCCTCGACAAAATGAATACTGCATATCTGTAGTGGAACTAGATTAGATCTGTTGTGCAAAATTGGTTTGGAATAAAAATCTTAATAATATTACTGACACAAGTTGAAGAACTTATTTCCAACTCAGGAAGCCCTATTCGGTCTAACCACATTTTCTGTAGCTTGACACCTTTTGGAAATGAGTGCAAGACAAACGGTGATTGACACCCACATGTCTCTTGTAATTTTCTTCCATGTATCGCACATCTAGACTTGTTCCAAAGTTTCCACTCATGTCCAGTGCTTTTACATCCCAAAGCGACACAAAACCGTGAATCAGGTCCCTCCAGTGGCATATTTACTGCAAATATAATATTTTTACAATCATTAATTTGTAATTAGGTCAATTGATGCCCTAGGAAATTCCCAATATCTGCGTGACAATGAATGACATGCACATTGCACATTGAGTTTATACTAAGAAAATTACATAATATTAGTAGTTCTACATTTGTTTCCGTTGATAGTCAATAATTTACCCCTAACCCAAGGATCTTAGAAAGTGGCAGCCTGTCGGTTGTCACCTGTTGTAGTTTAGTTTGTAATCGTAGGAATCGTTTTAAAGAATTAAATCAAAGCAGAATAAATTTGAAATGTGCAGATATTTAATTTTTTTTGATAACTTTACCACTGACGATTATTATAACTTGATAAAATAAGATATAATAATAATTACCTTTATTTCTAAAATTGTATGATTAGTGAACTCTTTGTATATATTTTTATTTTGTATTTCAAACGTTGAACATATACAGACAATAAAGTTCACACTATATGGCATAAATAATAGTAAATATCTACATAGAATCCATTGTCGATTCCTTAAACTTTCAAACTAATCACAATAATCACATTAAATCCCACAAGTCCCAATTCACAAATGGACTAAAAAATGAACGAGTTTAAATTAAATGTTGAATCAGTTTTTCAGCCGGCCATAATATAAGTTGTGCAATCGGTTGGTTGTTGGTTCTATCTTCTATTTAATCTATCCGTCCGTTATCATCGGCTGAACAACAAATTCAAAGTAAAAAATTGGCAAGTTTCGAATTGGAAATGAAACTAATTGATATAGAATTTTAGAGATGCATTGATGCAAGAGAATCTCTGCTTTCTTCTCAATTCCCCAGTATAAAATGTGTGCACAAGAGCAGTGTGGAAAGTGTGTGGTGCGCAAGGGCAAAAGAGTTCCTTTTCCTATGTACCGTTTTCCGTTCAAGACTTTCCTTCCTCGCTTTATTTTCACCAAATCCAGGAACTTTCTTTCAAGACCGTTTTCCATAATTTCTTTACACAACCAAATCCTAGAAATTGTCTTTATTTATAATGATGAGACAGTAAATCCCATGTAATCATTTTTGGCAAGTATTTGACAAAGTTAGAGACACTTTTATTTTATGAATGACGAGAGGACTCTGGAAAACTTTTGAAAGTTTGCAATACAAAGTAGGCCATATTTTTCAAAGTATCGTATTCCAATTGCCAGCTTTAGAGGGAGAAAGTTAAGTTTTTTGGAGTTTGTCGGCCAATAAATCGGAACTGAGATTATACTTTGAATTTTGTGTGAATGCCAAATGTAGTTACAACTTGTTACAAGAATAATATATATTTGTAAAGGAAAAAAGTATGAATTGATTAAGTTGCAAGTAGTAAAAGTTTAAAAATTAAATGACTTGCAAGGATACGGGTTAAACTGGAAAATTAATTGGGCCATGAGGTTTTTTGAAATGTCTCGCAGCATTTTGGTTGTGACAAAATATTTTTTTAAAGAAAAAAAACCGGAAACTAAATTCAGTTTTTAAACAGCTCTGTTATTCATAAAATAAATTTCAAAGCTTTTTTACTGACAAAATCGGAATGGAAAGCATCAGTGATGAGATTTGCATATCCCCCGTAGGAAACTTGAGCCTCAGAAAGGACTATTTTTAATGATGCCCATGTAACCTTTATCTTGACAACCAAGGGTTTTCCTTTGACACCTCATACTCTGTTTTTGAGTGGTGTGTAAGTGTAGATAAAGAAAGGTGAGGTTGGCTGAGGTTATAATTTTTGCAATGTGATAAAGTGTGCATGCGCTGAGGCGGTATGGGTGAAAGGTGATGTACAACTCTCACTGCTTTTCCAGGCTCTTTCTCGATCCCTATGAAAACTTTCTCTCTGTTCCAGCCATAGAATTAGATACTATACAGCAGACAAGGTTTTGCTCTAATTTTAATTCACTCCTTCCTCTCTGGGCTCTTGCAACTCAACTGTCAAATTTATAATTCCATTATCACGGCAATCCACATAGAAGAGTAATTTTCCGGGCCTCTGTAACTTTTTTCAAAAATTATTCATCCGTTTTTCATAGGTGTCCTAGAAAAAGTCATCACAAGTTTTGCTTTAATAACTATTTTTATAGGCACAGGTAAAAACAAATTATTTTTTGCAGCATGGTAGTAATTATTTTTGATGAAAATCAATATTTTGTTATACTTTTTTTACTGTGATTGAGGTCATTGAGGACTTAACATTTCAAGTCTTTGAAGGCATATATTTTTTTAACCTGGTGGTATGTGCATGATCAAGATTTTAACTTTCTGGCTTCATTACGATGGACGGTATCGATTTTTATTTTTGACATGACTGTCACGAGTGTCACCAGCCTGGCTAGTGTCCTGCTAACACCTATACACACTGATTAGTTTGGCGTT